>PVHY01007571.1:0-66625 GCA_004024945.1 Uropsilus gracilis
TTTTGAGCTCATCTATTGCAACCTTTAAATCTTGAGTCTCTTTCAATTTCAATTTTAGGGATTCATTTTCATTCTTTAGTTCGTTGATTAGGGTATGCATATTGATGCTTTCTTTTTTATATGTTTCTACTTCCTCCCTTAGTGCATTAATTGCTTCTATCATACTGTTGTCCTTTTTTTCTAATTCTTCTCTTAATTGTTGGAGTGCATTTTACATGTTAATAAAGGAATCTTTTTCTGAGCTGCAAATCATTTCTTTGGTGTTTTCTGGAGATTGTCCTTTCTTTGTTGGCGATGATTTACTTCCTGTAGGGCTTGTTTGCATGTTTAATGTTTTTCTCCTTACTGTGTCTTGCTTTCGAACCTGTTCTACATATTGAGAAACCATGGATCTTGTGTTGGTTGGCATGTTGATGGGAGTGTATTCCAGGTTGAAAGTAGATCTGTACTTTAGTTTAGTTTAGTAATTTGCGCCAGCACCACAAGCGCCGGCGCCAGTGACCTCCAGCAGCATACCTGGCGTGGGCAAGGTGGGCGGGTTTCCGGAGGAACCTGGAGGCGGGGCTTGGCTCCCAGGGATGACGGAGGGGGTGGCACGGCGAGGGGGTCCCTCCCACAGGCCTGGAGCCGGCGAGGTGACCTCCAGCAGCTAACCTGGCGTGGGCAAGGTGTGTGCGTTCCCTGTTGTCTCAAGCTTTTAGCTCGAGATATTCAGGCAACCCGCCTTGCGCTACATGAACTTCGCCTCACTACCAGCAAGTCTCCTGTCCCTCCTGCTCGTAAAATTTATAAAAAAGGGGGAAATATGGGAGCCGTCTCAGAGATGAGAAACTTGTAATTTAATCCTTTTACAAGTTAAGCTCTTTGCCCCTCGCAGGGTGAACAAATTGGGAACTGACCTGAATAATCAGGGGACCCTAGGGGCATAGCTCCCCCAGACCCCAGGTGTAGGAGTGCTGAAGTCATGAACTGCATCATTATTAAGAAAGATTTGGGGGCCCAGTTGTCAGATTCTTTTATTTTAATTGTAAAGGACAAACTCACTGTGAAGGAATCACTGGAATGTCAGCAATGAGCTCGAAGCAAGGAAAACTTGATAAACTAGATAAGCTTTACACTCAAGGAATAATCTTGGGTGTCCTGTAACCAACTTAGTTATCATGATCCCCTAGAAAACGATTGCTTAGGAACGTTTAGTAGTATCTAATGATAATCTATTTTCCGTTGAGATATTGATTTCTGTCTTCCACTGAGATATTGCCCTCACGTGCTCATGAAATGCCTCTCCTCATGGAATGTTGAAGTAATTCTTTTAAACACTATAAATGCTGCCTGAAAATCTCGAATAAAGCAGCAGATTCCACTGCTCACTGAGTGTGTGTGTCTGTTCACCAATCGCCAGCCCTGTGTTTTTCCTGCCCTGCTGAACTCTGGTCCTCCCCGGCCTTGACCCTGCCTGGCAGGTTCGCGGTTCGCGGCAACATAGTATTCAATGGAAACATTAGATCAGTCAGTTGTTGGTCTTTACCATTGGGGTGGTGGGAGGCACATAACAGCTGATGAGAGTGAGGTGATGGAGATGAAAGAATTGAGAAGAAGGCAAGAGTAAGAAAAGAAACAACAACTAAATCCTACAGTAGTTGATCTTTTCCCTCCCTCTGGAGAGTCTGCTGTTAATATTGTGAGGTTAGGGTAGAATGATGACTTATTCCTTAAAGACTACAAACTGCATTTATAATAAGGTGATTCAGTTATACCCATGCTCTTTAGACTTGTGCATCACTTAAAAGAGTCTTTTCTGAAACCAAGTCTCCCCTATTTAGTGCCTAAATTCTCACTAAATGGTAGGTACTTATATTTATAACCAAATTTTTTTCCAGCTCAAATGTGTCCTGCAGACTATTTCAGCAAAACAATTTTAAAAAACAATACCAAAGAGGTTAAAAGATAAGCATAAAGTCATTGTTACTAACTTTATTACTAACACGTATTACTAACTTTACATTTACTTGCAAATCTTCAAGCCTAATTCACACCTACAAATAGACAGAAACATTCAAGTTCAGCTGAATAACTGGGCATGGCAGGGACTGCTGCCACATGTAATGACATGTGGCTTGTCAATATTGAAAAATTTGTTGTCACCCTTCATTCTACGTCTTTTCTTTGGTCTGTTCTTTAGTTCTTTGCTGATCTCATCTAAAAATAAAATAAAGAGACTAAAAATATTAATATCTGACATTTCATGAAATTTGATAACAGACTTTGGTGCAAGCAATCAGTGGCAATCTGTGCCAAGGTTCTATAGTTTTGTGCATCAAAGACAGAATAGAAAACATTTCCTAGATATTCATGTGTGACAAAACTCAGTTTATTAAGGATAGCTGCTACTTATACTGGTATACTTTGCCTCTGATGTGTATCACAAGCAACTCTCTCACAACTTTCCAACTATTACTACGTTAGTTCAGCATTCTAGTCTTATTTTACTCCAAAGAAATACTAATCCCATTCTGGAAAAATTATGAATTATTAGAAATATGAATAAATAATGTTAAGTATTTTGAAAGTGGAGATAAAACTGAGGTAAAACTTATACATGAATAGATTTTTTAATCCAATGATTCTTTCTCTATGAGACTCATTTTATCTTTGAGATTCACATACACTAAGAGAAAAAAGATGCAAATGATAGTTTAGACCAAAAGCAAAACAAGGAATAATAACTATATATAAATCAACAAATAGGTGTAAACCAAAAAAAAAAAAATTGACGAAAGAGACAAAGAAGTCATTATATAATATTACAATGAGGTTGGACAATTAGGGAGATTGGAAAATTGTAAACATTTATTCATTCGACATGGGAACACCCAAAAATTACTAACAGCAGAAAAAGAAGAAATAAACAGCAAAGTTAAAAATTGGGAACTTTAATATGCCACTTCAAAAAGAGGTGGATCATCCAGACATAGAATCAATAAATAATGGATGTGAATAATAATTCAAAGAAATTGGCCTAACAGATTTCCATAGAACATTCCATCTAACAGCAGAAGAATACACATTCTTGTTAAGTACATTTGGAACAATTTCTAGGATAGATCATTTTGTCAGGCCACAAAAAAAGTTTTAGCGAGTTTAAGAAGATTGAAATCA
Organism: Uropsilus gracilis; assembly: GCA_004024945.1. Classification (NCBI taxonomy): domain Eukaryota; kingdom Metazoa; phylum Chordata; class Mammalia; order Eulipotyphla; family Talpidae; genus Uropsilus; species Uropsilus gracilis. The sequence continues at coordinate 3,160 of PVHY01007571.1, forward strand.
TAGCAAGTATCTTTTCTAACCATAGTGGTATGAAACTAAACATCAATAGCAGGAAGAAACTAGAAAATTCATAAGGACAGGGAATTAAACATATTCCTGAGTAACCAATACATCAAAGAATAAATTAAAAGGGAAATTTAAAAATATTGTGAGAGAACTGAAATGAAAATACCACATATCAACATTTATGGAATATGGTAAAAATAGAGAGGTTGCATATTCACAACACTTTTGTTTGTCAAGGTTCAAAAGTGGAAAAGTCCAAAATTTGCATCAAGAAGTGACTGGATACAAGAATTGTATCCAGTTTGAATGATGCAATTGACTTAAAATCAGCAATAAAGACAAATTACTCATGACAAAAATATATGGATGCATAATCTTAAAATAATTATACCAAGTGACACAGCCAGTCCCCAACAAATCTGTCATTTCACTTATATAGATTCTATAAAATATAAACATTCAGAAATATAGAAAAGATGATAGAGCATATTTGCTCAAAGGTGATTATTTAGTGTCTCTCTTACCACCAATTGCATATGAATAACTATGAATAAAATTGAGAGTGATGTGCATATTTAGTCAAAATAATCAAAACTCTAAATGTCATTCATCTGAAAAAAAATGTTTTAAAATTTTTTCAACTCAATATTTCTAGGATGATATCATCATAGGACATTTTGAAGATTTTTACAACTCCTGGAAATGCTCCTAAAAGTTGTGTCGTCCTCCTGAGTAGCAGATAAAAGGATAAAGGTAATCATATTAAAGCATTGAAATTACACAACAGAAATCTGAGTTATTTGAAAATTTAAAACAAGTAGGGAGACTAAAGGAAATACACTAAATAGTAGAGTTCCCATATAGCATCATGCTTGAAAGTTAATGTGACTCTTATTACTCTTTATTTCTGCTGATTATATTCTTTGAAACAGGTTTGCATTATTATTTACACAATGGTGATTATTAAATGTGGGTATGATTATAACACAAGATGTTAGATGAAGAAGACAACGGTACCCACTCATACCACCACAACTTAACATTACTATTAGAAGTCTAGCTAGAGTGATCAGGAAAGAGAAAGAGTAAATGGTATCAGAATTGGAAAGGAAGAAGTAAAATTATCTGTTTGCATGTGAGATGATTTTATGCACTACAGGAAATCCTAAAGACATCACTAAAAAAATGTTAGGCCTAATCAACAAATCCAGTAAACTTAGAACACAAAATCAAAATAAAAGACTAGTGTTTTTCAGGGGAGGGATGAGCACAAGACAGTATGGTGATAATTCACTAGTGGTATGATTATGTGAGAACTATAGGGACAACACTGTAGGGGGAAAATCAAATACTGTACAAAAATGAACAACAATGTAGGAGGGTCAAAAACTAGTGTTCTTTTGATACAATCAATAAATTACCTGAAAAACAAATAAATAAAAGTATTAAATGTAATAGTATTACAAACAATAAAGCACATACGAAAAATATTTAACCAAGTTAATGAAAGAACTGTAAAAAGAAAAATATGTATTCACTGTTGAAAGAATTTGAAGATTTATATAAGTAGAAAGACACCCCATATTTAAAAATAGAAAATTTAAGATTGTTAATATAGTCAAGTCATACAACCAAGAGTCATCTATTTCTACAGTGAAAAACCCTATCAAGATTTTAATGGCATTTCTTAAAAAAAAAAGTGGGGAGAATCCCAAGATTTGTGTAAAACCACAAAAAAGGCTAAAGAAATCCTGAGAAATAAGAACTAAGGTAAAGACATCACACTTCCTGACTTCATATTATATTTACAAACAAAGTTAAAGCAAACCTATCCAAATACCATTAACTATTTGACAAGGAACCAGGCTATTCATTGAAGAACACTATCTTCAACAAATGGTGTTGGGAAAATAAGACATTCACATGAATGAAATTCTACCCTTATTACAAAAACTCACAAAAATAGCTCAAATTGGATAAAAACCTTAAATGTAGGACCTAAAAACACAAAATGCCTGAAGAAAATATAGGAAAAATCTTTGACTTGTGTCTTGGCAATGATATTTTGTATATGTGGTGAATGAGGAGTGGGAAAATTGGAGACGGTGTTCAAAAGGTACAAACACTGTTATCAGATAAATGCACTGTGTGGATATAATGTACAATATAATGACTATCATTAAATATATTTACAAATGCTGAATTCAAGTGGAGTGCATTTTTGTTGTATATCACTTACCTTTCTCTTTAATTCTTCTAAATGGGTGAAAAAAGCACAAGAAAGCAAAACAGAAGTATGTTAGGTGGTACTATTGTCCCTCTACCCACAATAAATTTGTATCAGATCTTGGTCCCTAGCTGACAATAGAAACTATAACATGGAAATGTACTCAACAACCCTGGTCAATACGGAAATTAGCAGACATGTCATAGTGAGACATCACTCAACACCTGTTGTCTCCAGAGGTAGAAATAAATCCCACAGGATTTAGTGAACTGTTGATAGAAATGCAAATTGGTGCAGTCACTGTGGAAAACAGGGTACCTCAAAAAATTTAATTGAGGCTACAAGCAATTCCACTTCTGAATGTATATTCAAAGGGGAAAAAAAACTACCATCACAAAAAATACATCTGTACCCCCATGTTGATAGTTATATTAATTATAGCAGCCCTGTATGGAAGCATACTGGATATTCATAAATGGATAAAGAAAATGGGGAGAGGGAAGAATGGGGGAGAGAGAGACATATGCATATATATATATGCACATATATATATGCACATATAAAAGAAAATTATTCAAAGAAATAAAGTTTACCATTTGAAATAATATGACAGCATTATGCTTAGTGACAAAAATCAGAGACAGACAAACATTGCATGATATGATTTAGATATGTTGCAGAATATCTATATACCAACATTTACAAATTAACATCTCCTAAAGATAGAGATCAGTGCTGTGATTACCCGGATTAGTGAGTGAGGAGCGGAAGAATTGGATGAAGGTGATCCGAAGGTACAAACATGCTTGTATAAGATAAATAAGTTGCAGTGACATAATGTACAACATGATAGTTATAATTCAAAATATTTACAATCAATGTTGAATTCAGTTGAAAACATTTTTGTTGTACATCACTTACCAATCTCTTTCTCTAGTTTTTCTGAATCAGGGAAAAAAAACACAAGAAAGCAAAGCAAAAATAAGTCAAATAGTATTACTGTCTCCCTATCCACATTAAATCCATATCAGATCTTGCTCCCTAGTTGACAAGACCATAAGATCATAGATATAATAAGCATGATGATTGTAGTTAATAAGCAAATCTGAAAATTCCTGAGAGTTGATGTTAAAATTTCTCTTCAAGATAAAAAGTAAATTTGTTACTATGTGAGGTGATGGGTGTTATCTTAACATAATGGGTGTTATCTTAACGTAATCATTTTGCACTATATACAAAAATCTCTAGTCTTAATGCTGAGCATTTAAAATTTATGCTTTATGTCAACATCTTAATAGAGCCATGGAGGGGGAAGAAAATGTATGCATCACTGCAGAATTCAATCAGTAAGTTTTTGCTGTACATTACCTACCTTTATCTTTCTCTAGTTGTTCTGCATGGAAAAACATAAAACCAAAGAAGAATATGTTAGTGTTTTCCTCTCCCACCCACAGAAAGTCCATCTCAGATCTTGGACCATTTGACAGCAAGAGTCATATATTTTCACAGACTTGGCCCTCTCTATGCCTGACACATAGACACTTTTTCTGACTAAAACATAGAAACAACACTGAAAACTACTGTCTAATTTGTAACTGTATGTATATGGAAAGGAAACAAGACATGAGAAGGATTCTCTTCCTTGTTTTTAACTTTGGATGAGGTCTAAAATTTAAAAAACAGGTGGCAAAACCATACAAATGCTACCATTTCTGCACAGGATTTCCAAGGGTGAGGTTTAAAACCGACCTTGATTTTTGATGTTAACAAGAGCAATTAAGAGGGGATCTGGGTAGTGATAAGAAGACACTGGGATAACTAATAGAAAGTATGATTCCTTACAGGGAGGGGACTGAGTATTAAAAGTGATTTGGGAATAGTGCAGCTTTTACTTAACCTTGGACCAAGGAAAGTTTTGCACACTCAAGTCAAGCAACACAAGTTTTCAGTAAAGAATAACCCTCAAAACAAGCATGCCCTCTAGAGTTCCACCTGAAAATGTTACAAACCACAGGCTGCTGAGCTGTTCTGCAGCCTCAGGCACCTGTAACACTGGATCTTGTATTTTCCTGATGGTGATTCTCACCCAGAAGTTAACTCCACATTTTCACAAAATTATGGACAATTTCCAGGGTGTTTCCTCTCAACCTTTGAGATTTTCTGGTAAGGATATAGCAAATGTCCTCAGAAGCCCCTTCTTTAAAAGTTTGCTAATGCAGAAAATAATCAGATATACTTGTGGACACTGCCAAATCCATACAAATAAATATCAAAATAGCTCTCAACTTAACATTTAATGTGATTAGTTCACACAATTATGAGGATTTTTTAAGAAGAAGAAAAGAGTTTGTTTAACCCGAGGGTCATCTGTGTGTTTAGGAACTTAAATTCTTTCTCTTGGGGAATATTTCAGCTCATTCCTCAGGGTTCTCCTGCCATTGCCCAATGCTATAGACATCCTTTTCAGAGGGACCCACTACTTAGAAACACCTTTATAAGTCCCTCCTGTACCCCATTCTCTTGAGTAATGTGGAATCTGTCTTGACATCCTTTCCTGTCTTAGGAACAGGTCTATTTCTAGCAGTTAGTAGCCAAAGTCCTTCACTGAAGTCTACCTGTGACTCAGCAGAGGGCAGAAAAAGGCATGAAGTACAGATCAGTATAAGATCAAGTTATATTGATAAGAGTTTGATCTTAAGACTTAGAGATTCTGTCACTTGAGAGTTGCATATTTTACCCTGGAACAAAAGGGAAAAACAAAGCTCAGTTCTTCAGTCTCATTTTTTGAAAGGCAAAGGAAAAACAAACATGAACACATGTTGCATTTCCATGCCACAGATATTTATGGACTAGTTACCTTGGTTGGACACAGCACAGGCCATGGTCTCTCAGTAGAGAAGAACCTGTGGCCTTGGCCGGTCGCCTGCACAGAGCACCAGGCAAAACAATAATGGGGCACATGGCTGTGAGAGCCAAGAGAGCACTTAGATCCCTGATGAGCTAGTCAATAGTCAACAAATATCTAAAAGGAAACATAAATAATAGGAAATGATGAAGGAAACAAAAGTTTCCAGGATGGGGAAACAAGTGCAAAACCTCATTCTCCTTAGAAATAAGGTTCAGAGTTTAAAAAAAAATCAAAATAAACAATACATATAGAAATCATTAAAATATGGATGCTCTGTATCAAAGAATATATGTATATTTATTTTAACAATTTAATATATGATATCAGAAAATACAAAGCCTTTTTAAAAGTCAAATGGTGTTTATATATTGGGCTGGTGCTTATCATATAAGATGCAAATTAATATTAAATATTACCTAGTAATAAAGTACTCAAGAGTTAGAGGATATCAAGGTAAAAATGAAAATTCTGGCATTGATTTCTAAATATGTAATAAATAGTAGAAGATAGAAAAAGAAACATTCAAACACTTTCTGTGGCCTTTTATTACTAAAACACCTCTAAGAAATAAAACATTTACAACTACTATGCAACCGTTTGATTACCTTAAAATGAAAAATGATTGTACAATCTGAAATTATATAAAATTACAACATCTCAATTGATAATGATATACATTCAATCTTAAGGAATTCATCGTTTCGGTATGGAAATCAATGGTTAACGTAACTTTAAGTCTTTCCACGGAGCTGTTGGCATTCTCTAAGTATATTATCATATCATCTGCAAATTGTGATAGTTATTGTTTCTTCTGCCCCCATTTGGATTCCTTTACAGTTTTCTCTTGCCTAATTGCTGTAGTAGGTCTTCTAATGCTATGTTGGATAGTAGTGCTGAGAGTGGGCATCCTTGCCTTGTACCAGATCTTAAAGGAAAAGCTTCCAAATTGTACCATTGAGAATGATACCCGATAGAGGTTTGCAAAGCATGGCTTTTACTAAAATATGTTCCACTTATTGCCAATTTTTCAAGAGTGTTCATCATAAATGGATGCTGGAATTTATCAAATACTTTCTCAGCATCAACTGAAATGATCATATGGTTTTTACTTTCCTTTTCTTCAATGTGGTGAATTACATTGATTTTCAGATGTTGTGCCTGAGATAAATCCCACTTGCTCGTGGCACATAACCTTTTTAATGTATTGTTGGACTCAGTTTGTTAAGATATTCTGGAGGATGTTTGTATCAGTGTCCTTTAGGAATGTTGTCTGTAGTTTTCCTTTATATGTTGTTTTTATTTGGCTTTGGGGTTAGCATAATGCTGGCCTAATAAAATGTGTTTGGAATTACTTCTCACTTTTTGGGAAGAGTATGAACTGGATAAGTACTATTTTGTTTTTCAAAGTTTGGGAAAACTCATCAGTGAGGACATCTAAGGATTTTTGTTTTGGGGAGGGTTTTGATTACACTTTCAAATTATTGTTTGTGATTGGTTTGTGCACATTTTCTATTTCCTCCCTATTCAGTCTTTGATAACTGTATAATTCTTAGAATCTGTCTGTTCCATCTAGGTTATTGACTTTGTTTGCATATAAATTTTCGTAACAATCTCTTATGATCATCTGAATTTTTACAATGTCTGTTGTAATGTTTCCTCTTTCAACTTTGATCCTGTTTGATTTTTTCTCCCACTTTTCCTTAGTGAGCCTTGTCAGAGCTTGTCTATTCAGTTTATCGACCTTTGTGGCTATTGGATATCTATTTCACCTGCATCTGTTCAAATGTTCTGTTAATGTTTATTGTTACATGCCTTCTGCCAGCTCCTGGATATTCTGTTGTTCCTTCTCTAGTTCCTTGAGATGAGAGAGAGGTTTTGTTTTTGTTTTTGTTCTTTTATTTGGGCCCTTTTTAGTTTCTTGTTATGGGCTATATTGCTATATAGTTCATTAAATATATTAAGCTTAAAATAGAAAAATGTATTACTCACCTTTCCATTTAGCTAACCATTCTGTATAAAAACAAGATGAATGATATAGACAAGGTCACAGCTATTAATGTTTATCTGGAAAAATAATTCCTGAGACATAGTCTTGATTTAAATCTTTCAAGCAATCACTTGGAATGAAGCGTGAAAAGGAGAAAATTGATGTTATGCATTTTTTTGACATTTCAGCTAGGTGATTTCTAAGGGGCAACAAAGGCTGGTTGATTCATCATATTCATGAATACCATAATCTGAAAAACCACCTTCTTCAGCTTCTAATTGAGTATAACTAGGATATTCCAGAAATAAAATCAATCCACGCTGCCCACAAGTTCTGAGCACCAGGGTCAAGGGCAGGGGCAGGACCAGGCTCAGTGAGCCCTGGTCAGAGGTGGTATCTACAGAGTCAGGAATGACCTGAAACAGGAAACTGGCCCTGGCGGACCCCCAAGAAGATACTCTGAGCACTGCCAAACAGAAACTGTTCTGAACACATTGAAGGTGACTCAGCTTGTTGAAAATACAAATGCCAGTTGATATGTTGGAAACTGACAATTAGCATACAGTGCAGGATTCCAAAAGTTGACAGTCATATGAATTTTTAGACTCGAAGAGGTTATCAAATACAGAGGAGAAAGAAAGTTCTCCACAGGCATTTTACAAAGACTTGATGGTCCCAATTCCAATGGGCTGCATGCAAAATTAGCTTAGAAACAAAAAGTAACATACTATGGAGCTTTTGGGGGATCAGGTCCTGCTCTGCATTTAAATGCTGTACCAGATGACTTCCCTGATTTCTTGTGAGTTCACTAACGACCTTACTTGCCCAGTGTCTCTCTTTACAGAATGAATAGAGTGCTGACAGACATGAAGCTATGATGAGATTATGACTCAGCAGAACTCAGATTGGTTTGTAAAAGTTTGGTTAGGACAGAACAAAGAGGAGAGAATCCCAGACACTAAGTTTATATGCATCTGATCATATGTATACAGACATTTCTGAAATCACTCCACCAGAATCACCTGGCATGTGTATACTGATCCATGAATTAAGCTCAGAAAGAAATGAATAACTTACGACATTTTCCCTTGAGGAAAGCTTTAAAAACAAACAAAAAAGTAAATTAGAGGGCAAATCTAAAACTTCTGACAGTTCATTACTCCAGGAAGTTCACAGAGCCTGCATAGATGTAAGGTGGAAATTACCTATTTGATGTGTGTGAGCCAAGAATTGTGCAGCTGGCTCACAAAGAGAAATTACATTCATACAGACTCATGTCAGAATCTGGAGAGCCCACCCTGTCGTTCAGGCACCCTTCCCAGAGCAGTGATCTCCAGGGCTGGTGTGACTTCTTAGGTGACTATTGAGCAGAGCTAAACTGCCCAACACTAACCTACCCCCAGAGGACAATCTACATAAAAACAGTCATCATATTCTGATTTCCAGCTGACTGGGCATAATTAATTACCTATTTGGTAACTGGAGAAAATGGAATAAAAGAAAACTACAGAGAAGTATGTAGCGCCAAATCATCATTCTGTGCTTGCAGATTGCAAAATATTAATGTTTCATTCACCCAAAAAGTTTCCCTCTGAGGAGCTGTCCCCACGGAGTGCACACAAATCTCTACTATGCCTGGAGTCTCATACTGCCCAGGAGACCTTTGGATGCAATGGACCCAGTACGCAAACCTCAGAGCCACTGCTATAGGACATGCCTTGGTTCCAGTCTCTATCACCCCCAGATCTAATTTCTCCCTTCAGCTCCAGTGCCTATCAAGATCAGGTTCTAGACTCACTGGGCTAGGATGGACTGAGGACGAGCAGCAGGGAGAAGAATCTTCAGCTTGCAGATTGCAGCCACAGTTCTTAGAAATGTATGCATTAGATCTCGTCAAAGTTGACTGAGAGAGTAGAATTTCAGTTTACAAAGTGCTCTAGTCTTTCTTAATTTGCATGCTAAATATACTTTCTCGGTGATATTTTGATGTCAGTTAAAGCCTGAGAAATGCTACCACTCTCATAAGGAGATTTTGGTTCATTCTTACATTTTTCCCTCTTATTTCCAATTTGTAAAAGGAAAACCAGGTGACACAAGTTCTGCAACCTGGGAAGCTACAGGTTACCACATGGATCTGATGTCCCCTTTGTGCACTTACACATGTTTATTTCAATCAATTGATAATTACTTATATTTTAGATAATAGTGTTTAAGCCAACTTAACATTTTTCTAAACCATCCAGCACAGGTTGATAGAGCAATTAATTCTCAGAGTTTCTCCCCTGGTTCAGCAGGATCAGCCTCACCTGGGACTTTTTTAGAAATGCCTGTCATGGGTCCAAGTCAGATAGTTTGAAATTCCGGGTTTGGGGGGTGGTCCAGTAAACAGTGTTTTAGCAAGTCCCCACATTGGCATGCTCAAGACTGAGAACCCTGCTCTAATTAGACCTTGAGAAATTGCTTATCTGGTACAGTGATGCAGGAGCTGTCCTGATTTCTGTAATTGACAAGACACAGCTGTTCTCAGGGCTGTGCAAAAATAGGACATATGTGTAAACTGGGGAGGAGCTCACTGCCTTTCCTTAGGCTCCCACCCTAGGGTCTCTATTTAAAATTAGAAAGGTTAGCTCTGTAAGAACATCCAAGTACACAAGGTCCCTGCACTATTTTCTTCTTGGATTCATGTCTGTCAAACACAACTTCAGTCTTTGACTTTATCCTCTAAATTGAAGATGCATTCCTCTGAGTGAGAATGTAACAAACTTACAGTTCTCCCAAAGCATAGGCTCTGAAAAAAGAGAGACAAAAATTAATTGATTAGTGGATTCATGCAGAACTGGTTGAGCTGACTTGAACTCCCTAGAAGATGCTGTACGATCCTATTTGACAGGTCAGATTCCAGATGACTCCTTGACATGGTTTGAAGGATCTGTGTGTAACTGTCCACCCATATGTATCTTCCCAAATGAAAGACCACAGAATATGGGGGGAAATGTCAAACTAAAAATGGAAGACTTTAAATCAATAAAATTTTAAATTATCTCTACCTTCACATAAATCATTAAGATAAAAAGCTGTTGTTATTTTTATAGACATCCATTTTTATTATTATTGTGTATTTCAGCGGCATTAATTATAATTTGGTTGTAAAAATGTTCCATTATTTCCTTAACTTCTCATCACCCCAAAAAGGAACTTCAAGTATAATACCAATGGCAGTGGTGAAACTCTCAACATGGCTTTATTTCCCGATGCCAGGGAGAAAATTATTATTTTTTCCCTCTCAGAATGGAGTCATTTTTGGATTTTTTCATAAATTCCCTTTATTTGGAAAGTTCCTACTATTAACTTTATGATTTTTAATATGAAAAATGAAGGATTTTGAAAAGTGACTTTTTGTCAATTCATAACTTGACAATTTTTATCTTTGTTCTTATTTCACTAATGCAGTTGATTGCACTGATTGATTATATGTTGTGACATCCTTTCTTCCCTTTGAGGGCAAGCAGATTGTGATAAACGTAAATTGCAAATTGCTAATTTGAAGTGTGTGAGTCAGGAACTATGAGTTGAATCACAAATGGAGAGAAAAAATGATGATTTCTTTTTCTTTCCAATTTGAATCTTTCATTTGTTTTTCTTGTCCAGTTGTGGGTGGAAACATCAGTATGATGTTGATCAGGGGAGATTAATTTGCCATCCTGGTCTTGTTCCCCATGCTAGGGAGAAAACATTTATATTTTCCCAGTAACTGTGAAGTTAGCTATGATTTTGTGTAAATTCCCATTCAGTGTTGAGGCAGTTCCCTGGCAGCTTGTTCCATGAATGTATTTAACAGGAAAGATTGAAGGTATTTTTTGTCATTTGAGGTAATCAAGTGTTTTTTTTGCTTAATTTCACTAATGTAGTCTTGCATACACTGTTGTTTTTTTGTTGTTGCAACATCCTTTCATTCCGAAGGAAAAAACCCACTTACTCATGGTAGACAATCTTTTTAACAGGTTGTGGGATTCAGTTTGCCAGAATTTTTGTTGAGGATTTTAGCATTAAAATTCTTAATGGATATTACTGTCTATTATGAAGTCTCGGCAATTTGTGAAACTTACAGTACCAGATAGAATGTACTCTGTACCCTACTGTTTTTTTACTTTGGAATTTGTGAAGTACTGCTGTGAAATCATTTTTAATTCTGATAGAATTTACCAATAAAGATATCAGGTTTTAAAATTTTTCTTATTCAGTAGGTTTCCAAGTACTGATTCAACTTCTTTATTGTTATAAACCTGTTGTGATTATCTGGCTTGCCTTGAATCAGTTTAATTTCTTTGTTTCTAGAAATTTGTCCAATATATTTTGATTATTCTATTTATTGGCATCCAATTGTTCATAGTATTTCTTAAATAAAGTGAATTAAATAAAGTGAATTTTATTTCTTTAAAGTGTATATGTCCTGACTTTTATTTATGATTTTCACTATTTGTGCCTTCTCTCTTTTCCTTTTGTCAGTTTAGTCAAATGAATTTCACTAGTGTTGATCTTTTCAATGTGCCAAGTTTTTTTAATCATCTTTTTAATTCCCAATTATTTCTATTTACCTATCAACTGGAGTTAAGTTTGGTCTTTTTTTTTCCTAGTTCATCAGCGCAAAAGAAAAAAAACTTTTCTTCCATATGCATATGGACAAACTAATATTCATATCAAAGTAACTGGGACATATTCATGATAAATCTTGTCATGTAGGTGTTTGTAACCATACAACTATAAGTTTTCCTGAGATCACTATATTCATTGTACCCCTAAGTTCACTTTCATTCATGTTGATTTCTAATTTCATTCATACTTTTTAAATTTTTAATTTGTTGTTTGACATATATGTGAAATTTTCATTTGATTTAAAAAGATAATTTAATTTATATGTTTACAATATTGTAAATGAAGTGATATTACTCTGGAGACTAACATATTCTATCCTAATGATGTTCCATGTATCCTTAAGAGGAATATTTATTTGGGGGAGCCTTAATATGGTTGATCTAGTTATAGTAGAGTGTTCAAGTGTTCTGTTTCCTTATGTCCTCTATTGATATGTTTCATTCACTATTGAAATTGGCATATTAAGATCTGCAACTATTGCTGTAGAACTATTTCTCCCATCAATCCTGTTTTGTATATAAGGACTCTTCTTAGCAGTTATTCCAGGGATGGGGGAAAGAAGGTAGGTAACGTGAATAAAAGGAGCCTATTATATGGTGAAGGATGTAGTTGGACTTTAGGTAGTAAATTTCATGTATTTTCTACACATGATTATTTTCAAAGATGCATATCTGAAGCATGTTACAATGAAATTAGAGAACACCTGACATAAGATAACAGAAAAGGACTCGCATGTTAATGCTAAACTAAATTTCATTTAATAGAAAATGTCACAGAGAATTTGATCATCTCTGGGTGGATAAATAAGCAATTCTAATTTCTGATACCACAAATTTAAATACTAGTCACAAGTAAATCAAGTATATGTGCTTTTCCTTTGATGAGATCACTGACCTTGACCGTCACCTCTATTATCTGACAAACACTCAAAGCCAGGAGAGTGTGCCCAGAATTACTTTCTCTTCTCATGTGTTTTTCTTTCCAATTTTAAATACTAAAGATTCCATCTTCACTATTCTTACTTTTCTGTTACTACAGAGTTGGATTTTTGCACAAGTGAGGTTAATTCCCCTTACCCTGCCCCCTCCACTCTCTTTTCCCCATTCACCTTTGACTTTTCTAATTAGTATACGATATACAGCACTGAAGGTTGTAGCAACAGCCAGGAAAGACAGGAGCACTGCAAGAGCCACTCTCCAGAGACAATTCCTGGGGAACAAGGCATCTGAAAAACAGAAGATCTCTCAGTTAAGACCCAGCTTGACATCTTCTGAGTAAGCTGCTGGGAATGATCCCAAGATGTTTCCTCCTAGGACATTATTAGGAATCACAGATATTCTAAACATCACACACCCCTCCCTATAATTCAGAAACTCAGAAATTCTGAAAAGACTCCTGTTTCCTTTGTTTTTCCTAATATATGGACACCCAGACTTATTGTGAAAGTTACATAAATAATAATAATAAAATAATGCATACCGATGTGACGTCGATCAAGATCTAACACATGTTGATGTATTCGTACATTTTGATATTTGATTCTCTTTTAATAATTAAAATACTACAAAGGCAATAATGAATTTCATTCCAATGAGTTCTATTCCCTCATTCCAAGTGTCTCAAACTTACTTTAACCCATGTTTCTTCTACTATTTTTACATTATTTTATATGTAAAAATGTTACATATTTTTACATGCTTGTGTATGTGAGCTTGACCATATGTAGAGTGTGAGAGGCACATGTAACTTGTAAGTTAAAGGCAGGACTGTGAGGTCTCAGGGTTTAGGTCTCCAAGGTGAGGATTCCATATCATGAAATGTCTGACAACTGATAGCTTAAATAGGCAATACTGGTTTTATCCCAATATTTTTATATTAAATATTGTTGGCTCAAAAGAGGCACCCAGGGCACTTTCACTCAAGGGTTACTCTTATTTAAACTCTCAGCAAGCCATTTGTAGCAGTTATCAAAAACAAAGTATCAAAAATATAATTACCAAAAACATAAGTACAAGGAGCTTTTACTTTTTTAATAATAATAATAATATATATATTTCACATCTTTGTATTCCCCAGGGATCACCCACTACTCCCTGACCACTACCTCCCTTCTCCCTCCTCTCCCCCACAGTTGTGAACTTTAGTTTGGTTGTTAGCTTGTTTTGACTCTTCCTCCTGAATTTTTGCTTGCTTTTCCTATATACCATATATTAGTGAGACCATTTGATTTCTGTCTTTTTCTTTCTGAATTGTTTCTGCTGATATGATATTTTGACTTGCTATTTTGTGGTTTCCTGGAAAGGAAGAGTTAGGTTTTGAGGAACCAGTAACAACTTATTTGTCACCGAAAAATAGAAAGAATGTCCATAGGGATGCTAACTGGTTGAGGATTTAAACCAGTAAGAGGGATTGGAAGGAAGAGAAGGGAGTGATGAAAATGCAACTGGAGTGAAAAATACGGACTGCAGATAGTCTTTTGTTGACTGTAATATTTCAAAAAAGGAAATGTTCAACTAAGGGAATTTACAAATCAATTAGGCAAACTTTACTTCTTTGAATATTAACTGAGTAGACAGAGGAATATCTAAGCTTTTTTCCTGCCTGTGATATAAATTGTCATAATGTTATGAGTTACTAATTATAACAGTTTAATGAGGAAAACACCATTATTATCCATTTTTAATAGATGAAAACAGGATACTGGAAGGCCACAAGTAGCCCAACATCACAAAACTGGTAGGTGAAACTGCCAGGATTATAACTGAATTTGACAGATGAGATGAAACACCAAATTATTAGAAGTGTGTTTCCTTTGGCAGTGAGATTAGAAGTTTAGAAAGAATTTTGTCAGATTCCTTAAAATGCTTCATTCCCTTTCAAATGTTTTTATGCATATGTATTCATTTTTACAGAGTAATATAATGGCATTTCCTTGTCACAAAGAGAAGTACAAAATAGGACAAGATGTACTTTTAATACATATTCTGCAGAAGAGGTTCAAATGGATGAACTAGAACATCTTTCATATGTTCTGGTATCTGCAGTGTTATCTCAGGGCACTTACTATGGAAGGAACTCACCTGCCACAGAAATGTGTGCTTCCTTCACCTCATTGAGGACTGGGTTCCTTATGAGACAGGAAACAGTTCCTCTTGAACTTGTATCCACTGTTACAGATGTTACCACATGAAACACTCCATTTTCTTCTGCTGTCTTTGTCTCAGAGTCAGCTGTCAACAGCTGTCCTTGCTGGTCCCTCCACTGCACCTCAGGCTCTGGGTACCAGCCTGTGGATGTGCAGGTCAGCTTGATTTCTCTGGAATTACCAGGCTCAATGTGAATATGAGGAGTAACACCTGTACCTGGGAAAGCAAAAGACAAACAGGTGAAATTTAATGCTTCCAGAGTTTTATATAAATCTCATATGAGCTAGTAAACTTCTGCTCACTAATTAATCTCTATGAATTCAATACTTTTATTTATAAATGTGGAGATTAAAAAACACTGACATGAACCATTGTGGGAAGTGAAAATTAAATCCACCATATCACCATTTAGCAAATTCACAAATACCAATTATATATCCATTGTTTTTCTCTCTCTTCTTTGAAACATACTAAGTCCTTTTATCAAATCATTTTTAATATCTGCTTGCAGGACACTATCAACTCATTTGAAGCATGTAGAAAAAGGAAGTTGAATTATCATAGATAAATGAATTATCTATGATGAAGAGAACGGTCAATGTAATCCATGTGTAGGTACAGAGCCTTGCCTAGGTACAGAGCACTTGAAATATAGAATTGAGGCTACCAAAAGGGGGAAGGCTCCTGGGGTAAGAAAAATGTGGGAAGGGAGCACAAGGGTGAAAGATTGTGGGTGTCTTGGTGGTGGGTACCGTACAATAACAACACCTAAGAAGGGAGATCACATACTTCTAAAACATAAGCAGTGATGTCAAGCAATAATACCTTCATAATTAGAAAAATATTTTATATTTATAGCACATCTTATTTTATATTTTTCTTTTTTATTTATTACATTATTTATTTTATCTTACACATCATTATCTACCCCAGGCTACTCCCACTACCTTATCACCCATGAACAATCCTCTTAGTCTTTTGTGCTCCTCCCATCTGCAATTTCTCCCCCTCCCCCTAACATGCTCTATGCTTCCATTTTAGTTAAAGTTAGTCCTAAAAATATATGTTCAATTTTAATCTTTAATGTCTGTGAATTTGAACATATTTGAAAATAACATCTTTACAGGCTACAAATAGATAAAAATGAAATCATATTGGATTAATATAGATGTTAATCAAAAATAGTCAATGTCATGTATAAGCAAAGACTTTTGAACACAGACACAAAGAAATTGAATGCACACACACACACACAAAGATGCATATGCTGGAGTGATTTCATCACAAATGAAGGATTGTCCAGGGCTGCCAGAATCTGGAAGAGGAAAGGGAGAATTCTCCCGAATGTTTGACTGGGAACATAGTTCTAATTATACCAAAATTTTCAGATTGTGACTTCCAGGATCATGAGGAAAAAAATCTGCTTTTAAGTCACCCATTTTGTGGTAATTACTATACTCCTAGGAAACAAGTGTAAGCTCCTGATACCTTAATGAAGGAACTTTGAATAATGTCATCTAATGCTTCATGGATAGCCAGACCCTGGAAAAGCACAATGGGAGGACTAGTAAGTGTGCTGTAAGCCCGTGATGACCTGACTGACACATAGTGGCTTCCAGTGCTGATACTGAGAACTGGTGTCTAGATCAAAGTGTACAGTGTGTACCTACTACCAATAGCAACAGAGTACATCTAATGACTGCCTCTCTGTGCCTCAAATCTCTTCTTGTGAAATGAAAATAATAACAACCTCACAAATTTGGGTTGGTGAAAGGATTATTCCATATGAAGAACATAGTGGTTTGTAATAAATATGACACCCTAAACAATGAATTGGTTAAGAATACAAAGGGAAGGTGGTTTCATTCATCTCTTGGGGCTTTTCATTTGAAAAGATGTCCAACTTATCTTGCACTCTGGCTGATGATTTAATCAGTTTCTATTAAACAGAAAGTCCCATTTAAAATTCTGAAATATTAAGACAAAATTCCAGATTGGTGAAATTCCAGATTGGTTAATGTGTCCTAACAGTGGTGCCAGAAGTTCTCCCTACCCCATTTCCTCGCCCTGTATGAGTCTTTCATTTGATTATTCTTAAATGATGTACTTTATAATAAAACTGTAATCACAATCCATAACACTTTTCTGAGTTTGGTGAGTAATTCTAGAGTACTAGAATACAAACTTGAGGAGATTCATTAGAACCTCTAGATTTATAGTCAGCCAGGCAGAAGTGAAGGTAGCCTATAGACTTCATGTGTGGTTTACTCTGAAACAGGAACAGTCCTGTGAGAGTGAGCTCTTAATTACAGCATCCACACTAACTCAGAGGAGTTGTTGTCATGACTGAATTCAACTGTTGGATACTCACCTGGTGTCAGAGAACTGGAGAACTGACTATTGAATGAAGACAGTACAGTGTTCTAGTAACCATCAAAAGAAGAGAAACATATCTGCCAATTTTTGTGCCCTATGAACTTTAATTTATTATAAAATTGAGCATCATATTTAACCAAGGAACCTGATCAACATGGAAAGAAAACTACTAAGAAAGTTGAAATGCCACCTGCAAAACCCAAAACTCCAAAAGAAGAATTTTACTAAAATTGATTCAATTATTTTTCAAAATTAAAAAATAAAGCAGCTCTATTTGCTTGCCCTATCACTATTAAGTTATATTAAGTGTTCATTTTGTAATTAACAATGTCTGAAAAAAATTTTACAGATATTTCTAACCTATAATCCTTATGAATAGACTTGACATAGTTGTTATCAGAACCTAAAGAAAACCAAGAAGATTTTAAGAAAAATATTGCAAGCTAATTACTTGACCCTTGTTGTAGAACACTCAGTTCCTAGAAATGGCCCTGAGTGTCACAGGAAGGCTAGAGACAGTAAGTACCCTGGGAGAGCAGGGCATTTCCAGTAATGTTAGGCCAGTTATGACAAGGCACAGAGTGGGGGGTAGCATTGCAGGACTAGCAATGGGCAGCATTTGTAGAGTCAAGATATTGATCAACACCCCACAGACAGGCCAGGAGCTCCAAACCAGGTGACGTGGCACCCAAGGGACAGGCCAAAGACTCATGGTCATGACCCAGAGATACTCAGATGCACCAGTGAAAATCTTGTGCAATTTTAGAGTTTCAAATTATGTTTTGCTTTTTTAATGTAAAGATAGATGTTTATCTCAAGCCCAAAAGAATGTCTTTAATTAACATCAATAGGAATTTTAATTAACATCAATATTAACTCTGCTAATATGTAATAATATTTTATTGTCAGCTTTTCATTTAAATTCATTATTTCATATTTATTTCAACTAATCTGCTGTTCAGCAAGTACATATATTCTCAGATCAACTTCTAATCAAATTTAAGTAAATATTGAACTCACATATTAATTGATATTTAATTTGAAGCATTCAAATATATATAACGAGCAGAAGAACACTGGTTAAACCTAAAACTTTCAAAACTTCTGCACCCTCTCCCAGCCTGGTAGGTCAAAGCCAGGGTCTCTGCTCTGATTCCAGGTTCTGACAGTAGGGGACAGCACATGTACTTTTCTAGGCTCGGTTTTAGGAAATGTCTTAGAGAAATAAGGCATACAGCTAAGAAGGGGAAGGGAGGTGGGAAAACAAGGGAGAGATGAACACAGAAGATCAAGATGATGGTTCATGAGTAACATGGTGGTGGGAGAACCCCAGGGAATACAATGATGCAAAAAAAATTATATATATATATATATATATATATATATATATATATATATAACCATGTAAACAAAAATAAAAAAAATATGGAACAGATCAACAATAAATTAAGATAAAACTTTTACAGTGAGTTTATCAATTTTATGTAATTACATTCTTTTAGCCTCAGAAATCAGAGATAAAAATAAAAAATGAGAATTAGACTCATATAGGAAGAAAGAGGACAACTTGAAATGAGGTCTATTCAATGTTGTCAGATCCAGGAAACGGGAAAGGGGCTGAAAACCTAGGAATAATTTGTGAAATAAAATGACTCCTAAGTCAGGCTCCAGTGTACAGTAAATTAGCCGTTTCTCCTCCCCACTCACCTGTCCTTGGCCAAGGCAGCAAGGCTAAGAGCAAGAGGGTCCCAATGACCCAGTACAAAAGCTGCATCCAACCTCCAGCTTCAGCCTTGAACAGACCTCTGTCCTCCCCGGGGGTCTGGTCCACTGACACACACATACTTTCTCAAAGACCGTGAAAAAGAACCCCAAACATGAAACAGTTTCTTCAGAGCACCTGATGGGAAAGTGAAAGCAAGAATTAAGTGGACTTTGGGCAAGATCTCTACCTTGTATCTATTAAAATCCCCAATAAGGAAGGAAGAAATATAAACCAACTATTGACTACATGAGGAAGCAAACAGTCCATACCATGAAGAAAGTTCACACTCCAAACTATTCGTTTTAGTTTCTAGACTTGGTTTCATGAATCAGGGAGGGGGAGCCTTGAGTGACTATCATATTTTCATACTGAGCACAAGGCAAACACCAAAGTGGCACCTAACACAGATAGGGACATGTGCAAAAGTGCAGGAGTTATAAAATGCTCTGTCTTCAACACCCCACAGAGAGGGGACAGTTGTGGAGATGTGCTCTGGTAGGGGAACTATTCCTACTCTTTGCTCCCAAGTTTTCAGGAGCAAGTCTGGGAGCTGTGTTGCCTTATTTTAATGAGCTCTGGCAATTTTTTTTTTTTTTTTTTTTTTGAGACTAGGTCTCGCTACTTTTTGCCCATGGAACTGCAGGCTCTCGCTGCCCGGGGGGCCACAGACTCAAGCAATCCCCAGCCTCAGCTTCCCAAGTAGCTGGGATTACAGGCATGGGCCACCACGCCCAGCTAGTTTTTTGGAACTAGGTGTCGCTACGGGCCCCAGGCGGGACTCGAATCATGTTCCCTAGCTCCAGCCGCTTCATAGGCTGAAGCTTACAGGTACGAGCTACCGTGCCCAGCCGGCATTTTAAATGATCTCTAAACTCAATGATAGAGGAAAAAAAACCTAGTTTGAAAAATGGTGAAATGCCTAAACAGGGACGGATTGTAGTTGTCTGTAATAAACATACAGTCTGTACAAGGAATACATATATATGAATATACGATATCATTAGTTATGAGGAAAACACAAAAATAAAACTATGCAAGATATCACTACAATCTATCAGAAAAACTGCAACTTACTTTTCAATACTAATACCAGCACTGGTAAGGATACAGAGCAATTGAATTAATCATGCATTATTAATGAAAATATGAAAAGGTACAGCCACTTCAAAGGTAATTTCGTAGTGCCTAGTGAAACTAAAAATTCAACTGTCACATGACCCAGTAGTTTTACATCTTGCATATTCTTCCAGAGAAAAATAAAACATATGTCCATGTAAAACATATAAATGTTCATAACAGCTAAATTTGAAATAGTAACATCCCTCCATACAGACAAGTGAATGAAAAAGATGTAGTATATATACACAGAGGAATATTACTCGTCAATTAAAAATGATAAATTTGATACATTTGAGAGAGCATGGATGGACCTAGAAGGAATCATATTAGCAGAAACAAGTCAGAAAGAAAAAGACAGGAACCACTACTATATGGGATAAGAAAAACAAACAAAAGGCCAGGAGGAAAAGTAAACGCAAGCTAGCAACCAATTCAAGTGTAAGAAAGTATACAACTGGGGGTAGAGGGATGGGTGGGAGCTGTCAAGGAGGGAAGGTGATGGGAGTACCCTAAGGAATACAAAGATGTGAAGATAGATTAGGTTAGATTAGATTAGATAGGTTAGATTGGGTAGATTAGATTGGATAGATTAGATTAATAGAGAGAAATGAGATAGTGAGTAGATAGATGATTAGATAGATAGAGAGATAATACTGGGACAAAGGGTATTTTTAAAAATAAAAAAGGAATAAAGGGATAAAAGTCTTGTTTACAAGGAAATTGAAAGAGAAAGAGGGAGTGGAGGGGTGAGATAGAGAGGGAAAAGGGGAGGAAATAGGATGAGAGGACATAGAAAGGGGATGATGCACAGCCATAGAATCTCCATGAAAACATGAACCAGTCTGGTTGTTAATTGCATTTAATTTTATTGAACTCAATGTTTTCCAGTGTACTATTGTGCTCAAGGCATGATTTGGATATAAATATCAATAAAAAGTAACAGCACATGTCCTTTAATTTTGAAGTACCCACCACTTACTTATGAAACAGAAGCAGAATCAACCTGCTAGGAAGCACTATGAGAATTGTGGACAGCAATATGTTGAGGAAGTAACCACCTAGTTATGGAATCTCAACCACATACCTGGGATTGATGGGAGAGCTTTGCATTTCTTAATACCAGAAGGAATAAAATAAAGAGCATTGGGAGGAAATGCCTTATAGGTATGAGCAGTAAAGAAAGGCACTGTGAGGGATGAAGCTTAGATTACAGAGACAGGATGGAGCCTGGACACTGAGAGCAGTCAGTGTCTTACCTCCCTTGACTGCAGCATGTTCTTGGTAGGGGAGGGACTTGGGGGAGAGTGACACAAACTATCATGTTTCATTAGGATGGTTTCTCACTAATGGATCTCAGTCATGGTCTAGGAGTTAGTGACAGGGTCTGTGACTTTGCAACAATAGTAAGACCAATAAAATTTTCCTTTCTGGCAGAGAAATGATTACAGGGGCTGGGTGAAGTTGGTTTTAAAAGTTTAGAGAATGATCCAATCTGTTAAATCGTAGAAAGAGATCAACCCTTTCTCATAGTGCAAAAAAAAAAAAATACCCATTTTCAAGAGTGGTAGTGGGGATTTCAGAGAAAAAAGGGGCTGGAAAGTGCACTGTATTTCCTAGCCATCATGTCAAGTGTCCCGAACCCATTCTCAGGACTAACACAAAGGTCCTTTCCATTCCGGGGAACTGAGTCCACACATAGTCCTAGTGTTCAGTTGTTTGTCCTTGCAACAGTAACACGGACCTCCCAGTAATGGCCATCATTACCCTTACCCAGCACAGTTTCCAGAGTATCAAATCACTCAATAGTCAAGCAAGAAAGTCTTTCTTTCTACAAGAATTATCACTGATTTATTATCATCTGACACCCAAAGATAAGGGTAAGCAGTGTCATCATTCAGTATGATGTCTTCTGCAGAAGAAGGAATAGATGAGTTAACTGTAGGACTTAAGACGATACCTTTTAGAATCTAAGAGAATAATCAAAGCAGGGTCTGGAATAAATCAGATCACTTAGGGAATTGTCTTCAAAACTACAGAGAAACAAAATAAATATTCCAGCTCATTGTACATGATGCTGGTGCATTTCCAAATCTGAAGGTCATTTTTGGAGCAGAATGTCAAACAATTTCATCTAGGAAGCTGATTTGCAGTGTCATGTCAGAGATTCCAGGGAAAAACTAGTAAAGTTAGAGAGAATCATGGCCAGAGTATTAAAGGGCTTTAACAATGCTACAAAGCTCAGAGTGCTATAACATTTTCACTAGCAGTATCATGTTCACTGTGAGTAGAATAAAAGAATAACAGAGATACAGAGAAAGGACAGGGAGAAAACCCAATCTGCAAAGCACAGACCGCAAAACATGTCCAGTATGTCCTAGAAGAAGAAATGTGTCAGCAGCTTGGAGGAGGGGGAGTAGGGGAAGCCAGGGAGAATGGAGATGGAAGTAGAAAGGCAACAAGAGGTCAAGTTCATTTCAGCCCATGAAGATCATATTTGGGATTCTGGCATTTTCCTGGGTGAGATGGTGAGAAATTGGAGGGTGAAAACTGAAGAATGAGCAATAAGAACTATTTAGTGGAGCTTGTGGCATAAAAAATTAAAAAATTAAAAAAAAAACATAACTAGGGTAGGAGGCATCTTGAGAAGTAAGATCAAGTGGGTGTTGCTCTTTAGCTCTTGTTTCTGAGAGGGACATAACAGCATGTGAGTGTGCTGATAAGAATGAGGCGATAGACATGACAGAAGTGAGCAGAGGGGAAATTAAGAGGAGAGAAAAGTCACTAAATCCTGTTTTTTAATCTGTTTTGAGTCTGGAGAGTCTGATGGTTGTGACTGTGAGATTAGAATGGATATGAGTTATTCCCACTGATCTGCAAACTGCATTTCAGAATAAGGTGACTCAGCTGCATCCATGTTCTGCAGAGCTTCTGTGTCACTCACAGGAGTCTTTTCTGAAATGAAATATCTCCCCTCTAGAGACTTGATTTACATTTAACATTAAGCTCATGTATCCTATATTGAAGGATTTCCCAAGTTCAAATATTTCACAGATTATCTGAGAAAAAAATAAAACACGTTTTACAGCAGAATGAAAGAGATTAAATAACAAGCACAAAGTCATTCCTCACTCCCCATTACTAAATTTGCATTTACCTGAAAATCTTCAGACTTTATTCAGATCTACCAAAAGAAATATTCAAAGTTAGATTAGTAACTGGGCCTTTGGCAGCACTGGCCAAATCCAACAGGCCTGCCCTCAGCAGCCCCTGGTCACCCTCACTCTGTCATTCTGGCAACTGATCCTCACCGGCTACATCTCTGCTAACCACTCTTCCAACATGTGGTTCCTTGCCACCACTAGCTCACTCTTCCAGGGGGCTTCCCCTGGCCAGATTACATGGGCCTGTTCTCTCAGTTCGCCATTCTCATCTATCCCTTCCTTCTTCCTTTATTTTCTCTCCTCACTTCTCCCTTTTTACCTGGCCTCTCTTCCCATTTCCCATGTTCTCTCACACAGGGTCTTTCTCTCAGACTCTGCTCACCAGGGTATTTTGGCGCCAATACAATTTTTAACTGTGTCAATATTTTGTATCAGTTACTGATACTCCAAAAAATTTGATACCATACTTTAACACTATGTACACTGCAAGTTAGTGAGAAATATTTGTGCTACATTTCTGTAGTTTAATGCTCAATGTTAGAAAAGACAATTTGTCTTAGACATTCCAGTGGGATACAACTCAGGTTGTTCAGCAGAACTGCCCTTAGGAAGTGTATATTTTGCTTCTGAAGTTCTTCACAAGCAAATATTTCACTACTTTTCAACTACTGTTGCATCAGTTCAGTTTCCAAGCACAACATCCCTTAATTAACTGAAGAAAAATTTCTATCCACATAGTACAGCTTTATCAAAAGCCTAGTTTACTTGTATCAAGCTTCTAAGAGATATTTCTGCACCAAAGACACAGGATCTCTACCCATAGAGCCACTGGCAAGCAGCTATCTTCTTATTACATAAAATCATGCATTCATTCACTCATTCATTTTTAACAAGTCAGGGTAAAAAGCAGCCCATTGGTTTTCTCTTACCCAAACACAACCATTTTAAAAAACTTTGCCATGTATGCACCAGAATATTTTTATCCCATAACAAAAAGGGACAATTGATCATATGCTACTTCATATGTACATTCAAATAAAATTTTCTAGCATTTTTCATGAAAATGAATATCTTTCATAGCATAATTACATAACTGATGATAAAATATGTGATATTTATTATCTAGTCTCTGAGGCATTTTTGATTTTATCTTTTCCCTATTTTGTTGAAAGCATTTATAAAGACAAGAAAATAACACATAGAAAAATAGGAAAAAACTGTAAATACTACATGATCATTTGCATATGTGGAATATAAAACAAAGCATACAAACAAAACAAAATGAAAATAAACCCTAAAATTCTGATAATAGAATGGTGGTTGGCCAGAGGAGTTTGAGGTGAAAGTGGGACAGGAAAAGTGGTTTCACTGGATAGTGGTGTATCTATGTTTGCTGACACGTAAAAATGTACTCCTGAAACCTGTGCTGCTTTGTGAAGCAATGTTACTTCAATTTTTTTTAAATGCAGAAAAAGAAAAATGATTCCTTGTGTCAAGCCACACACTAAATTAAAGCAATAATTCTGTATGCGATAATAAGGACTAAAGAGGAAACAATTAACTAAAAAGAGAAAATTGAAGTTAGAACTCTTTTCTTGATCACATAGCAGTCAGATCCAGATAGTGCCTAAAGCAATGAAAAGTTCATGAATATCAAGAGAAATGAGGAATTATGATCTATCAGCCATAGATAAACTATTGATACAAATTTGAGATGGACATATAACCTCAAAATAATTATGCTAGTTGCACAAGTTGGTGTGTCAACACAATATTTGCTAACTATCTACATGCTAAGGTGTCAATGCCTGAAAAAATAAAAAGGGAACTCACTCATTCACAGCAAAAACAAAGTATTCAATTAAAAAATTGGGAAAAAATTTGAAGTGACCTTTTTCCAAAGAAGATATTTAACTAGCCAACAGACACATGAGAAGGTGTTCAACCTCCCTAATCAAAAGGACAATTAGTATAAAAACCACAATGAGATATTTCCTGACATCTGTTTAATAGGCCATTACTACAGACAATATAGAAGTTCTGGTAAGGATGAGAGAAAATGAAATCAGATCGAAAAGGAGGCAAAAGCCTCCAACTTAGAAGTCACAGGTCCGTATCACCAGAGCATAGCAGTTGCCACTCAAAATGCAGTTCAACAAGGGATTTTATTAA
Source organism: Uropsilus gracilis (assembly GCA_004024945.1). Lineage (NCBI taxonomy): Eukaryota > Metazoa > Chordata > Mammalia > Eulipotyphla > Talpidae > Uropsilus > Uropsilus gracilis. Next base: position 28,680 of record PVHY01007571.1, read on the forward strand.
CAAGGGAGTTCAACAGGGAAAATGAAAAGTCCTTAAAGCCACAAGTGGCAGTTATCTTACCCCAGTCACCATTCTCAGTCCCAAAGGTCCCAAAGACACAGTTCAAGATGGTGCCCCTTTGTCCCCCAAACCTCAGAGGTTGGCACTCTGCAAAGTCCAGTCTTTCTCTGGCATTTTCTCTTTTCTTCCTCCCTCTCCACTATCCTGAGCTGTTCCACTTATTCAAGGTGCTTCAAACTTCTTCCACAAATGCTGATGTACAAATCAGTTTTCCAAATTCCTGACGATGGCCAGATGCAGCTATCCAAGTCACCTTGCTGCAGTGTCACACTGGCCACTCTCCCGCTGGGTACCATGACTCCTCACCACCACCAGCTCACTCCTCCAGGGGCATCTGCCCAATCTGGTCACTCAGGCTCCTCTTTACCTGCCTGCCATTCTCTTCTCTCCTCTCAGGAAGGCTCCGCTCCCACGTCCTTCTCCAGGTGCCCAAAACCTCTCTGCTATCAGCTTCACATGGTTCTCCTCATGCAAGTCCTCTCCAGCTGCTCCCGCTGTTTAACTGGGACAACCCAAGGGTGGGGGGGGGAGGTGCCCAGTTTCAAAAAGAATCTTTGTGGATAGTGTTGAGAATGTGAACTGGTACAGCCACTATGGGAAGGAAAAGCTCAAGGATGTCCTGCCAAAAAAAAAAAAAATTAAAAAGAACTATTATATGAGCAATTTTGTCACAATGTTAGGTGACTTAAGTCCAGCACCCATTCATGATAAAAGTCCTTGAAAAATTAGGGATAAAAGGAACTTACCTCAGCATGATAAAATTCATCTATGACAAACCTACGGCAAACATCATCCTAAATGGGGAAAAACTAAAAGCATTCCAGTTGAGATCTGGAACCAGGCAAGGATGCCCACTCTCCCCACTACTCTTTAACGTTGTACTGGAAGTTCTAACTAGGGCAATAAGGCAAGAGAAAGACATACAAATAGGAAAAGAGGAACTGAAGCTATCATATGCTGATGACATGATTCTCTATATAGATAACCCCAAAAAATCCACAGAAAGATTGCTTGAAATAATAAACCAGTTCAGTAAGGTAGCTGGATACAAAATCAACACACAGAAGTCGGTAGCTTTCGTATATGCAAAAAGTCAAATTGAAGAAGAATAAATTTGAAAAACCATCCCATTTACCATTGCACCAAAAAAAAATTAAATACCTGGGAATAAACCTAACAAAAAACGTGAAAGAACTATACAAAGAAAATTTTAGAGCACTGCTAAAAGAGATAGAAGAAGACATAAGGAAATGGAAAGATATTCCCTATTCATGGATTGGAAGGATTAATATCATCAAAATGGCCATCCTACCAAAGGCAATCTACACATTCAATGCAATCCCAATAAAAATCCCAATGACATTTTTTAAAGAGGTAGAACAAAAATTACTGAAATTCATATGGAACAACAAAAGACCTCGAATATTAAAAAGCCTCCTGACCAGAAAAAAAGAGAACAAAAGTATTACAATTACAAACTTCAAACTATACTACAAAGCCATAATAATTAAAACAACTTGGTACTGGTACAAAAACAGATAGACCAATGGAACAGAATTGAGTGCCCTGAAATAAAACCACACATATATGTCAACTAATCTTTGACAAAGGAGTGAAAAACTTACCTTGGAACAAAGATAGCCTCTTCAATAAATGGTGCTGGGAAAATTGGACTAAGACGTGCAAAAAAGTGGACCAAGACAACTTCCTCACACCATGTACAAAAATCAACTCAAAATGGATAAAAGACTTAAGGTCAGACCTGAAACCATACTATACATAGAGAAAAACTTGGGTAAAACCCTCTAGGAATTACACTTCAGAAATCCCTTTCTGGAACCATCTAAGGATGGCAAAAAAAAAAATGAAGGAAAACAAACAGATGGGATGTACATCAAACTAAAAAGCTTCTTTACAGCAAAAGAAACAGAAAAAAACTAAAAGAAGCCCAACCAAATGGGGAAAAAAATTGCCCTCCACAATAGTGATTAGGGTTTAATAATGGAGATCCACAAGGAACTCACACAACTGAACAAAGCAAAATAAAAAGTCCAATCAAAAAATGGGGAGAACTAAAAAGATACTTGTCCAAAGAGGAAATACAAATGGCCAACAGGCACATGAAAAATTGCTCAATATCACTAACAATAAGAGAAATGCAAATCAAAACCACAATGAGATATGTGGGCCATTCTTACACCAAAGAACGGGCAACAACAAGTGCTGGCAAGGATGTGGAGAGAAAGGAACACTCTTACACTGCTGGTGGGAATGTAAACTGGTCCAACCTCTATGGAAATCAGTGTGGAGGACCCTCAAATTAATGAAAATGGAACTACCATTTGACCCAGCAATTGCTCTCTTGGGAATCTACTCAAAAGAGACCTCAATGTGGGTACAAAGGGACATCTGTGCCCAGATGTTTAGTCAGCACTATTTATAATTGCAAGGACATGGAAGCAACCTAAATGTCCCAAAACAGATGGCTGGATGAAAAAATGTGGTATATATACATGATGGAATATTACTCATCAATTAAGAATGACAAATTTGACGATTTTCTGACAACGTGGATGTACTTAGAAGAAATCATACAAGGAGAAACAAGTCAAAAGGAAACAGAAGTCAAATGGTTTCACTAATATATGGGATATAGTGAAAAAATAAACAAAAGCCATGAGGAAAAGACAAAACAAGCTAAGCATCAAACTGAAGCACACAACTTAGGGCAGGAGGGAAAGGGTGGGATTGGAGGGGAGGATGAGGGGGGTAAATCCCTGGGATTACAATGATGTGAAATTTATATATAAATAAATTCTAAAAAAAAAAAAGTTAGGTGACTTCAGGGCAACTTGGGAAGCTGCTGCACTACTTCCTGGATTTGCTCTTTTTGTGCTTTCACACTTGTATTATTCCAATGAAGTAATAATCAAATATAAACCCCAAATTTGGTATTTAAGCCTTCTTAATATTTTTCTAAGTCATGAAGTTCTTATAACAGTATCCTCATGATTTGTCTGCTGATTCAGTACTATCAGCATCACCTTCAACTCTTAGAAATGCCTACACTGGGCCCAAGCCTGAGAGAATGAACAGAAATTTGGGGATGTGGTTCAGAAATCAGTGTTTCAACAAGTTCCTCATCCCCAGATGATTCTGGTTGCCTCTCCAGCTTGAAAACAGTGCTCTCCTTGGCCCAGAGAAACAGCTTAGGGAGCACAGCCATGCAGCGTTTTCTCTGATCTCTGCAACTGACAAGACACAGTTGCTCTCAGAGCTGTGCATGAGCAAGGGCTCAGGTGTAACCCAGAGAAGAGCTCATTGCTTTTCCTTAGGCTTCCACCTCCATGCCTCTACTTTAGCTCTGTAAGGACCTCCTGGCACACAAGGTCTCTGCATTATGTTCTGCTCAATACATGTCCATGAAGCACAATTTTAATCTTTCACTTTATCCTATGATCAAAGATAAATTCTTGAGTGAGAACTGAACAAATTCATGAAACTTCCATAATACTGTATCTGAAAAAAAGATACAAAAACTAGAGATTATTAGGACTCATGTAGTGTCTGGTTGAGCTGCTTTCAGCTACACGCAGATGCTCTATTGACCCTGTTTGACAGGTCAGATACCAAATGATTGCTTTATATTTTTGAAGCATCAGTATGTGACTGACTATCCACCCCAATATATCTTCCCAACAAAGGCACAACAGAACACAGGGTAAAGATAAAACTTAAAATTTCAGACTTAAAGCCAATTATTTATGTCTACATTCAAAAATCCATTATAAATGGAAAAACTTTCATTTATAACTACATTCATTTTGATTATTAAGTGTGCAGCTCAGTGGCACTGTTCACATTCTTATGGTTGTATAAAAATACCACTAACAATATATTAAACATTTCATCACTCCTTTCATTATTAGGCAACAATCACCACTGATCCCATCGTCCAGTTCCTCTTAACCTCACATTGAAATCGGGTCTCAAAAAAAGGAGGGGGCAGGGTTAGGCGACCAAAGCCCTCCAACCCCCAAACCCCAAGGGTCCGTTTCACCCGCGCTTAGCAGTTGCCGTTCAACAGGGGTTTTTATTGACAAGGGAGCGCAACAGGGAAAACAAGAAATCCTTAAAACCACAAGTGGCAGTATCTTACCCCAGTCACCATTCTCAGTCCCAAAGGTCCCCAAGACACAGTCCAATGATGGTTCCTTTGCCCCGCTGAACTTCAGGCGTAGGCACTTTTGCAAAGTCCAGGTCTTTCTCTGGCGTCCTCTCTTTTCTTCTTTTCTCTCCAGTGTTCCACGCTGCTCCACTTCTCCAAGGCTCTTCAAGCTTCTTCCACAATTGCTGATGCACAAATCAGCTTTCCAAATTGCTGGCCATCTCTAGGTACCAGCTTTCCAGATCACTTTGCTACAATGCCATGCTCTCCACACTGGCCAGATGCTCCTTGTCACCTCCAGCTCACTCTTCCAGGGGGCTTTTGCCCAACCTGGTCACTCGGGTTACTCTTTACCCATCTGCCATTCTCATCTCTCCTCTCCCAAATGTTCTCTCCTCCCCAAAGGTCTCTCTTGCCCTAGTCTCTGCTCCTTATCTTTTATTCCCCCTGCTTGTGGACCAACTTCCTTTTTCAACTGCCACTTTAACTGCCACATCAAAGGGTGGAGGGGCTCACTGTCACCGGCCAATGGGGGGAAGAGTTCCTTAAGGGGGCGGGGCTAACTGCCACAGCCCAATGGGGGAGCAGCACCTTATTTACTGCCACAAGCTGGGGTGGGAGGGTAGGGGCACCCAGTTTCAATATCATATGCTTTATCTATAATTTGGCTATTTGGATGTTCACATCTTTCTCACTTATTTCACTTAGCATTGTTTCCTCAACATCCATCTTGTTTTGGTATAGACAACAGTCTTACTCTCCTGTTCTCATGTTGATCACATACATCATCTCCATGCTCTTTACTCATCCTGTTTGAGCAGCTTAGATGATTCAATCCCACGTACTGTGAACAGTGAACTTTGGAATTGATGAGTATAGTCCTCCAACCTTGTTACTCCGCCTCTAGATTGGTTTTGCCCCTCCATGGCCCGACTCCCACAGGACTCTGGGCAGTCACCCAGGAGGCGCGGCCCCAACAGAACACAAATTATTAAAAGTCATTTACAAGAGAACATCTATTAAGAAACTGAATTTATTATCAAATTGTAATACAGTATTAAGGAATAAGTTATGAACGGTTGGCCTAAATAATATTTAGAAACCGGGGTTAAAAGTAAGGTGAGATATTAATTCAACGTAACAGGTAAGTCTCTACTACCCTATCGCCTCCCCCGCCTTGTTGAGTAGAGAAATGCAAAAATCCTCTGGGGAGGAGGACAGGCTGCATCTCTTGCTGTGTCAAAGTCCACACCCTCCAGGTGGGGCGCTACCAGTCAGGAACGAGCTGCCTAAGGGCCAGCACTCGAAGGGAGAGTAACTGCAGTCCAAGGAGGGGCTTCCCCAGCTTCCACAGGAACTCAGGGAAAGGTCAAGTCGGTGTACAGGACAACTCAGCTCCTGCGGAGATCCGGGCCCAGTTCTGGCAGGGCCCTGGGCACTAGTCTCTGGGCCCCCGCGGGCTGGGAAGCTCCTTAGAACCCGGTGGGCTCATCGCCCACCATGGACTCCAGCAGCCTCAGCAGCTCCGTGATCTCCTCCTGCTTCCTGACGTGCTTCTCTCGCTCTTCCTGCAGCTCCCTGACCACGGAGGTCAGCTCCTCCTGCAGCTCCGAGGGGGTCCGCAGCCCCTCGCTATAGGCGTCTGGCAGGTCCGGCAGGTCTGTCAGGTCTGCCAGGTCGAAGAGCTCCCTCTCCAGCCGGGCTTCCTCCAGACGCTTCTCCAGCTCCGCGGACTCCTCCTGGGCGGCGCAGAGCTGGTCCTCCAGCCGGCGTTTCTCCTCCGTCAGCGCGGCCAGGGCTGCTCCCAGGGCCTCCTCGCGGCGCGCACGGCGTCGGCTTCGGGCTGCCTCGGCCAGTCTGACCGCGCACAGGAGGCTCAGCAACAGGCACAGGACGGGCAGCCCCGCCGCCGTCTCCCATAGGAGCCCGGCAACTCCGTCTACCCCAGGACTCAGGACATAGCGCGGCGCCTCCACCACCTCTTCCCAGTTCCCAGGAACCTGGCCTAAGCCCAGCTCCACCGCGGACCACGGTCCCTCCATGGCGCGGCTCCCACACGACTCTGGGTGGTCACCCTGGAGATGCAGCCGCCACAGAACACCCCAACATTCTACCTGACTGTCACGTTCGGCCTGACTGGGCCGGTCCATTAATGCCCAGTGGAGGGTGGGGAGACAATTGTAAATAAACCTCCTCAAATGTTGTTTGTTGCCTGTTTCTTTTCTCCTTCTTGCTGTGTTTTATCGATAGAATTAAAATATAATTTACCAGGGTAGTGTACTACCCTTGAAACCGGGTAAAAAGAAGAAAAACTTTTTGACTTGAAATCAAAATGCCTCTGCCTGCTTCTCCCTTGGAAGCAGGCTCCAGACAGTTAATTAGCATCTTTACTGTTTACCTACTATTGGTTTGCAAAAATCAGCTACCAGTTTCTCTCAGCTCTCTCCCCCTCTCAGACCTAAAAAAAAAAAAAAAAAAAGAACTTAAAAACAGTTCAAACTTTAGACTAGTTTGCCTCAATTTACCCTCTTCTAAACTTCTGTAGGTTCTTTCCACCATCCCCAGCCTTCTCACCAAAATCCCAAGCCAAAGCAAGACTCTCAGTGCAGGCTAATTTATTTCTAAACAAAGTGATTTTCTAATTACTGCGAAAAGAAACATGTAAGTAAAACTCCAAATTACTTTAACATTGTCCAAAACCTTTCTCAACATTGTCCAAAGTCCTTTCCCAGATTGTTTGAAACTCCTCAGTCTCTCAGTCCTGATCATCTCACCAACATCAATCAGTCAGAGTTCATCTCCACATGCTCCAAGACATCTTCCTTTGGCATGCCCTTTTGGCGTGCTCCAACTCTTCCATGCCATCTTCTCCTTGTCCTTCTCCAGGTAGTAGAAAGAAGCTCCATAGTATGGGAACCAGCAAAGTTTACTTCCTTCTCAGGCCGGACTTTTGCATGGCTCTCCCAGACACAAGTTAAACTCAGCAAAACAACCTCCAACACTGAGTTCAAATCTCCAAACTCCTTAACTTCCTTTTACAGACACACTTTTAGCCTGGGCCAGCCAAAGGCTGCAGGACCCAGGCCTTGGCCACATGACCAAGCTCACATGGCTCACATCTTCATCCCACAAATGGCAGAATCAGAATCAGAATCACAATCTCTTTTTTTGTTCCAAACCTCTTTATATATCCTTATTTCTGTTTTCCCTCCTTCCAGGAACAGCTCCTAAGTCATCACATTACAAAGAAAAAACCTGTTTTACTTCTTCCTCCCCCTTGTATCTTTCTGAAAGGAAATTTTAATCAAGGCCATTCTCACATTTTAGCATGTCCTCCTTAAAATTTGCAATCCCAGGCCTCTCATTCCCGCTCTGACCTGGATGGGGTACCCAAACCCATTTTGCCAAGGAAGCCCCACCTCCAGGGCCAGGGAGAAGAATCCTGGGAGCATTGCCTCCCTTGGTTTCATGTGTCACATGGTTGGTGTCACCCTAGAGCCAGGTGTTCAGCATCAACCACATCACTTTCAGCACCTCACTCCGGGCACTTATAAAATCTCCTGACTCCTGGGTACAAACTAACAGCTCCTCACTGTCTTATTCTGTTCACACCTTCATGACCACTGATTTTCACGCTTCAGATCTGACCTCTCCTCTCACACTGGTCATGTGGGAATCTCAATATAAACTGCTCTTTCTCCCACTTCATATTTCAAACACCAGGTGTGGTTTGCACCACATTCGTTCACTGTTGTTTAGCATCCTAGAGCCATGACTGTCATTATGATAAAGATGTAGATCATTTTCCACATCTCTAAAATGCCCTCCCAACCCCTTGTGCCTACCCGCTCCTTCACTCCAACCCCTGACAACCACATGTTCTCCATCACTTGTTCCGGCTTTTGCAGAAGTCATACAAATAGAATCCTGGCTTCCTAGACTGGACATTCCACCAGCGGGCTCACACATTGTCTTGGTATCACTCGTCATGCCTCCTCAGAGCTCAGGTGTCCTCCACAGTAGGGACATGCCCTCTCTTATCACACACTTACCTCCTGAGGCTACATTTGAGTCACTTCCTGGTTTGGGTGATCACAAATATAGCTACAAGTTTTTGTGTGAAAATGAGTTTTCTGCTGAATAGCACCTAGTAGTGCAGTATCTAGATCTTAGAGTGAGGCAATGTTTAATTTTATAAGAAACTGACTCCCAAAGGGACTGTGCCATTCATTGGTATTTTAAACTGCCCAGGGATGGCATCACTCCAGTCTAAGTCTGCCCCTTCCCTGGAACCTCCAATCCCATCTACATGGCAGCTCCTACCACAATCAATAGGGTCAGCTTCACCCAGAGCTTGTGGAGGTCCCTGGGCTGTACTCAGTGGGTAGGAGGGGAGCAGGGGAGAACAAGAGGTAGTCTCTCCCCTTCTCTGGGTTTCTGGGGTTGGTGAGCTAATGAACATCACAACGATCTAAGAGCACACATGCACACACAAATTATTATACAGAAGCCAAGAATACAATATGAAGAAAGGAATTAATACAACAAATGGTGCTGGAAGAAAAGGACAGCCACTTGCAAAAAAATGAAACTAGATCACTAGATTATATATCAGGAACTTTATACTGATACCTCCACTTTCAATCCAAAACTTCACAGGTTATAGTCTATCTGGCCACCTTTTCACTTGTGTGATTACCTGTTCCAACTGTAAGAATTCTGGGTCCTACTATCTTCAATATACTTATTCATTCTCAATCTAAAGTTAAGAAAAACTCAAAATTGCTGAATATCAATGAAATGAAAAGACCTATGAAATGAATATTTATCATTAACTTTAATTTTTTTACTGTTATCCGTTTTTAATTGAGAAATTTACATAAATTGTATATTATTTATTGAGTGTTGGGTAACAAATCATCCCCAACCATAATGACTTAAAACAGAAATAATCTCACACATTAATAACACCTCATGATGTAAATGGTTTAGACATTTGGGGCTTGGTCAGAGTTGTGGCCCCACTACTCACAAAGGTGCAGTTCAAAATTGACAATATTTGGTTGGATTATTTATTTCAAGGTGCTCATCATTGTGGTTATTAGCCGGAGGCCTCAGTTTTTGTCCCCATGAAACTCTCCAAGGGACAACTTCAGTGTAATGGTGACTGCCTCCCACAGAGTGAATGATCCAAGACATACACATGGAAGCTACTATGTCATTTAGGTCCTATTGTTGCTCTCAAATCAGTTGCTCTAAACTCCACTTGTTCACAGCAACTATTAGTGAGACAGGATTTCAAAAGCACACAGTATCAAAGTGAAGGAATTTGAGGACCCTTTTGAAGAATGACAACCACACAGTGAAATATAACTATCTTAAGTGTACAATCAAATTAGTTTTGATCTATGCATACATTCAAGACACCATTATCCCTAGAAGTAAATGAAATATTTCTATCATTCCAGAAACCTAGCATCTGTTCTTTCCCAATCAATCTACACTCAAAACAAGACCATAACATTGATTTTGCCTTTTCAAGAATTTCACATATATGAAGATATAATGCTGTATTTCTCTAGTTTCTTTCAGTCAAAATAACATCTTGGACAAACATCCATATTATTACAGATGTAAGAAATTTATTTTTTTTCAAAGTCAAGTAGTATCTTACTGTATGAATATACTAATTACAGGACTTGGGGAAGGGACTATGAAAAACCATAGAACCTACATGAAAATATGGGTCAATCTGGTTGTTGATTGGATTTGATTTTGCTGAATTCAGTCTTACCCAGTGTCATATTATGCTCAAGACACTGGTTTTGACAGAAAAGTGGTAATAAAAATTAACAGCACATGGTCTCTATTCTTGAAAACCACCACATATTATTAATGAAAATGCAGCAAAGAAAGTCAACCTGGTATATAATGCATGTTGAGACATGAGGAAAAGAGATTTGAATTTCAGAAACTCAATCACAAATCTAGGAATATGGGCAAGTTTTGCATTTCTTAAGACCAAGAAATGCTCAGGAGGTGACCATATGGTGCACTGGTCTAGGAGGATGACACCTTATAGTAACTCAGCCTTAATTTCCGATTATAGGGTCCTGGAGAACAGGATTTGTTGCTGACACCTTGAGGATCGTAAGTTCATTACAGTTCATCTTGCTAGGTGGTCCAGAATAAAAATATGGTTTCAAGGGCTGGGTAAAGTTGGTTTTGAAAATATAGAGAATGGTCAAATCTCTTACATTGTAGAAAGAAATAAGCCCTTTCTCATACTGCAGAAAAATAGCCACTATTGAAAGAGGTACTGTGACATGAAGATGGGAACGGGGACTGGTAAGTGCTTTGTAGTTACCATTATCCAGGGAAAGTATCCAGAAATCATTTTCAGGACGAGTGGGGGTGTTCTGTCTTTTCTGGGGAATTGAGACCTCACACAATCCTATTGCCCATTTATTCTTGCCTCCTACATTGACCTCCCAATAATGGTCACCATGGAAGAAGCAATTCTGACCCAGAACAGTTTCCAGTGTAGCAAATCATTCAGGACTGTAAGGAAGGATTTGACTTTCTGAGTGAGATTTCACAGATTTCCTATCTTCTGACACCTGAAGAGAAGGGTGAGCAGTTGTTTCATCCAGTATGATATCTTCTGCAGGAGAAAGAATAGACCATTTAGTTGTAGGATTTAAGATACAACCCTTTAGACTCAAGAGAGCAACCAAAGTGGGGTGAGAAATAGATCAGATCACTTAGATCATTTCACAAATGTGAAGAGATAAAATAAGCATCTTTTAGACCACCACCCATAATTTTGGTATTTCCAAGAGCAGGAAAGTATCCAATGTAGCTGGAGGGGAAGAAGAGAGGGGAAGCAGGAGATGGAGGCAACAAAGAGAAACAGGGTCTTTTAAGGCCATAAAAGCCATTTTCAGGATCCTACCTTTCTCTGGGTGCAATATAGATAAACTGGAGAAAATTAGTATCAGATATTTAGTGGCACTATACAAATGTAAAAAAGAGAAGTAGATAGTAATCAAATGGAAAAATTAGATCAGATAATTTTTGCTCTTTACCTTTTTTGGTGGGGGTGAGGCATATAACAGCATGTTTGTGTGCTGGTGAGAGTGTTAGATAATGGAAATGGAAGAGCTGAGGAAAAGCTTGAGTAAGACAACACAAAGCAACCAAATCCTATATTGTGTTTATCTTTTTTGACTCTAGGGAGTCTGCTGGTTGTGATTGTGAGGTTAGGGTGGAGAGATGACTTAACTTCCTATTGACTGCAAACTGCCTTTCAGAATAAGGTGATTCAGTCATATCCATGCACTGCAGAGCTTGTGCACCATTTATAAGAGACTTTTCTGAAATTATCTCTGCTACTGAGTACCTAAATTTTCACTAAATGGTAGGTACTTACATTTATGAACAAATGATTTTCCTAATTCATATGTATTCTGTAAACTATTTCAACAAAACAATTTTTACAAAACAATACCAAAGATGTAAAAGGATAAGCATAAAGTCATTCGTAACCACTTATTACAAACTTTGCATTTAACTGCAAATGTTTGAGCTTTATTCAGACCTGTAAAAAGAAAGAAACATTCAAGTTCAGCTGAATAACTGGGCATGGCAGGGCTGCTGTAAATCATGACATGTGACTCGTCTCTGTTGAGAATTTTGGTGTCACTTACCCTCCACTACTATGTCTTTTCTTCGCTCTGGAAACAATCAAAGAGATAGGACAGAATTCTGAGGGAACATAGGCTGTTTTTTAAATTAGCGTAGAAGAGAAATGCAGAACTTACCAAGTTCTCTACTGATTGCATCTAAAAATATATAATAAAGAGGTTAAAAATATTAATTTCGGATACTCCATGAAATTAGATACCAAATTTTGGTACAAGCTACCAGTGATGATCTGTACCAAATTTCTGTAGTTTATAAGTCAATGAGAGGGAAAGAAAAACTCTTCCTAGACATCCCTTTGTGACTAAACTCTGTTAAGCACAACTGTCACTTAGACTTGTAAACTTTCTTTCTAAATTTAGCTACAAGCAACCCTCTTACTAATTTCCAACTATTGCTACATTAGCTCAGCATTCAAGCATTATTTTACTCAAAAGAAATATTAATTCCAATCTCAAAAAATGATGAATTATTAGACATGCAAATTGCTAGAAATGTAAATAAAATGTTTTGCAAATTAAGATAAAACTGAAGTCAGTATTTTAGGTGACTAGAGTTTCTTAAAAAACCCAACCATATTTTCCTCATAAGAGACTCACTTTATCTGTGAGACTAACCTATACTAAGAGGAAAGAGGTGCAAGTAGATAGATCAGTCCAAAGATAACAAAAGGAAAGAGAAACTATACTTAAATGAACAAATAGACATAAACTTAAAAATGGACAAAAAAGACAGAGAAGTAGCCTTTTCCACATACTAGGCCTCTGAGCACCACATTTCAGTGATCAAACACCACAGGGAGGGTTCCCAAGGCAGAGGAACATGCCAGGGGAAGATCAGCCCACCAAACAGGCTAACAGCACTTTCTATCTTATGATGAGCTATACCCCAGAAACACTAACATCCAACCCTAAAGCTGGAATCTTTAGATACCTTCAGTGGAGACCTAGACAACAATGCCTGAGGGTGAAGCTGCAGGGGCCTGCATCTGTACTCCTGTTCACCAACCACTGCAGCCCATAAACTTAGCAAATATTCCTGCAACTCAGCAATATCACCAAGAAATAATGCCCACTGGCTTCAGAGGTAATTATACTTCCAGATTTTAAATTATACTGCAAAGCAAAATAATTAAGATAGCATGGTACTAGAACAAGAACAGATACACAGACCAACGGAACAGAATTGGAAGGCCAAAAATAAAGTACCACATATATGGCCTATTAATCTAAGGCAAAGAAGAAAAAATTATACGTTGGAACAAAGATAGTCTCTTCAATAAAAGTTGCTCAGAAATCTCAATAAAACATTTATCTAGACTACTCTTTCATACCATGTACAAAAACCAACACAAAGTGAATAAAAGACTTAGATGTAAGACCTGAAACTACAAAAAACAGAGAAAAATATAGGCAAAACACTCCATAATTTACACCACAGACACCTCTCTCAGGACACAACTACAATGTTAAGAAAATGAAGGAACACGTAAACATCTGGGATTACATCAAACTAAAAAATCTTCTCTATAGCAAGAGAATAACAAAACAAAAAGACACCTGAATGACTAGGGAAAATTTTGCACTCCATTTAAGGGACAAGGGTCTGATATCAAAAATTTACAAAGAACTCACATGAGTCAACAAAAACAAAGCAAAAGTCCAGTTGAAAATAGGCAAAAGAGCTTAAAAGACACTTCTGCAGTAAGGAAATGAATACAAAGGGCCAATGGGAGTATGAGGAAAATGCTCAATATCAGTTATAACCAGGAAAATGCAAATCCAAATCAAATCACAATGAGATACCACTACCACTTCACCCTGGTAAGAATGAGTCGTATCAATAAAATGGGCAGCAACAAGTGGTGGCAGGGATGTGGAGAAAACATTACAGTTTGACACTGCTAGTGAGAATGCAAACTGGTTCAAAAACTATGGAAAACTGGAGGACCCTCAAACTGCTAAATATGGAGCTGTCATTTGATCCAGCAGTCCTTTTTCTGGAAATCTACCCAAAGAATACAAAAACACTAATTCAAAAGGAAACCTGCACTCCTACATTTATTGCAACACTTTTTATAGCAGTTAGGACATGGAAACAGCCCAAATGCCCAAAAATTGACAAATGGCTCAACAAGTTGTGGTTTATTTACACAATGGAGCATTATTCAGCAACCAAAAAGACAAACTCGTGACATTTGTGGCGACACAGACGGAGCGAGAAGGAATTATGCTAGCTGAAATGAGTCAAAAAGGAGTAAATAGCAGATGGTCTCATTTATAGGTAGATTTAGGGAAAACAAACAAAGAGAAATGAAAAAGTTAAAATCAACAACTGATAATTGAGCTGAAGCATTTAAAAAGGGAAAAGGAGAGACAGGGCGCATATTCAGGGGCAGAATGAGCACAAGTAAATAGGATGACAGCTAACAGGTGACATTGTAGCGGGAGAAATTTGAGGTAAACAACAATGTAAGAAAGTACATGTAATCAATAAAAAAAGAAAAAATACTTTATTATTCATTTGGGTAATAATAAAGCAATACAACTTCAAATTAAAAGTATAGTTTTTCATACCCCGGACCCACAGTAATGTGCAACATGAATGAGACGTCCTCCTCTACCAATCAATGGGAGGAGAAAGCCACAACAATATTGTTTTGGCCCCATGGCAAAACTGCTAACACAGAAGAGAGGAGCTGCACCCACCACCTGGGGAAGTCTGTCCCCAGCAGGGAACACCTTCACCACCGGCAGCTGGGAGTTGGATTCCCAAACTCAGATATCAGAACTGTATGGCTCAAAACCAGGAACATGTGACAGACATCAGAAAGGATCCTGGAGAACTGCACCATATATTTGCCCTATAACAAGTTCTTGATGTGCTCAGCCTGACTATCTGCTTCAGTTTCTCCTGAGATCCATGCAAACTGGCCTATTGCTACCCAGGAGCGCAAGTCCACACGCAGGAAAAAAAAGACCAGTGGGCCAAACATGGACCAATGGCTTGCAGCAAGAAGAGTTGGAGTGACCAGAGGGGGGAAGGGAGGAAAGGGAAAAAAGGTGAGGTGGGGGAAAAGGGGTACAATGCAACCATACAAGCATGACCAATATTGTATGAAAATGAAAAAATAAAAATAACTAATTAAAAAACAAGTACAAGTATAAATGATTTTTAATTTTAAAAAAGACAAAGAAGTTACTATATAAATATAATGAGGTTGATCCACTAGGGAGATAGGAAAATTGTAAATATTTATTCATTCAGTATTGGAATACCTAAGAATTACTAACAGCAGAAAAAGGAGAAATAAACAGCAGTGCAATAAAAATTGGGGACTTTAATAAGCCACTTAAAATAGGTAGATCATCCAGAGAATCAATGAAGCAGTAAATTTGGAAAACAACACATACAAATGGGCCTAACACATTTCTACAGAACAGTCCATCTAAGAATAGCAGAATACACATTCCTCTCAAGTGCATTTAGAACAATTTCTAGGATAGATCATCTATTAGGTCACAAAAAATATTTTAGCAAGTTTAACAAGATTGAAACCATACCAAGTCACTTTTCTAACCAGAGTAGTATGAAATTAGAAATCAATAATAGCAGAAAACTGGAAAATTCACAAATACATGGAAATTAAAAATAGTCCTGAGCAACAAATGCATCAAAGAAAGAATTAAAAGGGAAATTTAAAAGTATTATGAGAAAAATGAAGTGAAACCAATATATCAACATTTGTGGGATATGGTAAATGTAGGGAGGTTGCATATTCATAACAATTTTGTTTGTAATGATTCAAAAAAGAAAAAAGTTAAATGTGCATCAAGATGTGACTAAATACAATGCCTGTATTCAGTTTGAATCATGCAGTTGATTTACAATCAGTAATAAACACAAATTATTCATAAAATATAATGTGGATGCATAATCTCAAAATAAGTATGCTAAGTGACACAGCCAACCCCCACCAAATCTGTCATTTCACTTATATAATTTCTATGAAATTTGAACAAATCTTGAGAAATATAGGAAAAGTGAAAGAGTATTTGCTCAAAGGTGATAGTTATTTACTGTCCCTCTTACCTACAAATGCATCTGAATAGCTATGAATAAATCGAGACTGAAATGCATATTAGTCAAAACAATCAAAATTCTAAATGCAATTCATCTGGGGGAAAAAATGCTTTAAAATTTTTCAACTCAGTATTTCTTGGACATCATCCTAGAGCATTTTGGAGATTTTTACAACTTTAGGAAATTCTCCTAAAGTTTATGAGCAAGTTCTCCTGAGTTGTAGATAAAAGCACAGGGGTAATCATATTAAAGCATTAAAATTACAGAATAGGGATCTGAGTTATTTGAAGCTTTAAAACAAGTGGGGTGTGAGTAATGAAAATACACTCATAAGTATAGTCTCCATACAAGTATCAGGCACAAAAGCTCATGTGACCCTTAGTACTCTTCATATCTGCTGAATATATTTTTTTGAAACAAGCATGCATTATTATCTACATAATGGTGATTATTGAAAGTGGGCATGATTGTAAACCAAGATTTTAGATAAAGAAGACAATGGTGCCTATTCACACCACTTCAACTTAACATACTACTAGAAGCCTAGTTAGCGCAATCAAGAAACAGACAAAAAAAAAAGGTATCAGAATTGGAAGACAAGAAGCAAAATTGTCTATGTTTACATGTGAGATGGTTTTATGTGCTACAGAAAATACTAAAACTCCACTAAAAAATGTTAGCTCTAACCAACAATCCAGTAAACTTGTAGAATACAAAATCAAAATTTAAAAAACTATTGTTTTCCATTGGATTGGTGAGTACAAAGCAGTACGGTGATGGTTCGTGGGTGATATGGTAATGGGAGAACTATAGGGACTACACCTTAGGGGAGAAACCAAATACTGTACAAAAATAACGACAATGTAAGGGAAAAACAAATCAGTGTTTTCTACAAATCAAAAAATTACCTGAAAAAATAGAGAAAAAGAACAATCCTAAATTTAATAGTATCACAAACAATAAAGCACATAGGAAAAATTATTTAACCAGTTGATGAAAGATCTGTATTAGGAAAAATATGTAGTCACTATTGAAAGAAGTTGAGGATTTAAATAAGTGGAAAGACATCCCATGTTTAAAAAAACAGAAGATTTAAGATTGCTAATATAATCACACAAATAAGAGTCATCTATTGCCACAAATGCAACCTCTATCAAGATCTTAATGGCATGTCTACAAAAATAGAAAAGATAAGTGTTGGCTCCAACTCTCACTGCCCACTGGGACAGAACATTAGACAACCCACCCAACCGCCTGCAAGTGAGTTTGTTTGTTTTGCCTTCTCTTAGAGCAAATTTTTTTCTAATTTATTTATATATAAATTTCACATCATTATAATCCCAGGGATTTACCACCCCCCACCTCCTCACCATTCCCCCCTTTCCCTCCTGCCCAAAGTTGTGTGCTTCAGTTTGGTGCTTAGCTTGTTTTGACTTTTCCTCAAGACTTTTGTTAATTTATTCACTATATCCCATATGTTAGTGAAACCATTTGGTTTCTGTCTTTTTCTTTTTGACTTGTTTCTGCTAATATGATTTGAGAAATTTGATGATTGTATGACAACATGGATGTAGTTAGATGCAGGTGAATTTTAAAAAGTGGCTTGCCTGCTGGAACCCAGAAACCAGGGTAACTGGCTATCAGTTATTGTGGCACATAAAGGACCCAAAGAAAACCACAACACAAGACTGAAAATACACAGTTGCAAAAAGGGGACAGATGATAGCAATAATAGTAAGTAAACAAAAGACCAGACATCTGCTCTGTGCTAAAAAACATTCTTGAGGGACTACTATGAAGGGAACACAAAAAAAGGAACAGAAGCAAGGAAGCAACCACCACAACAACACAGGCACAATACAGAAGTAATCATAACCTTGCAAAGTACTCTAATAGCCATGCCAACCAATACAAGTGCCACAGTGGTCTCTGGCTTAGGTCAAATCCAAAAATAAAAAACAGGAATAAGAAAAACTGAAAACATTCAAGTAAGCCCTTCAGGAACTAATTAACCACTGCAGGAGAAGAAATCCCCAGAACCCAGTAACAATGACTTAGAAGAAATGCCATGTCTGTCAGACAAGGAACTCAAACTCAGGATGGCAAAAGCATTCAAAGCATTAGGAGGAGAGCTCAAACTTGAAATGACAAAAATGCACAAAGTTAGAAATACACAAAGATGAATGCATTAAGAAGGATAACACAACTGAAGAACTGACAAAAGAGAATTAATCCCTAAGAAAAATGTGGATAGAAACCCAACATATAAAAAGAGCAATAGAGGAGACTTAAAATGCAGGAAAAAAAATCCATGAAAATAGATTAGAAGAAGTAGAAGACTGGAATAGTAATCTTGAAGACACTGAAACTGGAAGGTCCAATGAAGAAAAAGAAAGAAATACAAAGGAAGAAGACCAAAGGGAAACTCAGATAGTGTTCAGATTTCTTAAAGAAAGGAAATATAAGAGTAATTGGGAAAAAAAGAGTAATTGGAACTCCAGAAGAAAAGAGAGTCAAGGGGACTAAAACTATGTAAAGAATTAATAGAAGAGAATTTCTCTAACCTGAAGAAAGAAGTGAAAATAGATATACAGGAAGCCAGAAGACCAAACTACTTTAACGAAAGAAAAACATGACATACACATAATTGTAAAACTTCCAAGGGTCCAAGATAAGGAAAAAATAATGAAATTCACTAGAGAAAGGAAATAGATAAGATACAAAGTAAAAACTATCAGAATGATCTCAGACTTCTCTGAAGAGATATTTCAGATAAGAAGAGATTGAGCCACATATTCAAAAAACTCCAAGAAAATAAATGCCAGCCAAGAATATCTGCCCTACTAAGATTTTCTTCCTTTATGATGGAAAAATAAGAAACTTTACAGATAGGCACTCTTCAGAAATTCATCACCACTAAACCCCCACTCCAAGAAAAACTACAAAAAGCTTAAGACCAAAATCAACAGAAGAATAAACAGGAAAAACAAAACAAGGAGTAAATAGAACTCTAAAATGACCACCAAAATGCCAACTTCAGACTTCCAAGTATCAATAATCACTGGTACTGTTAATGGTCTATACTCATCAATTAAAACACAGAGTAGCAGACTGGATCCAAAAACAGAACCCAATATTCTTCTGCCTCCAGGAACCACATCTGAACCCCAAAGATTAACACAGGATGAAAGTAAAAGGCTGGGAAGCAATTCTTCAAGCAATTGGCTCCAAAATGAAGTCAGGGGTAACCATACTTATAGCAGATAAAGCAGACTTCAAATTAAGAAAAGAGACAAAGGACAAGGAAGGTCACTACATAATGTTAAAGGGGTTAATCCACCAGATAGACATTACAATTACTAACATATGCTCAGCCAACGAGGGAGCACCAAAATTCATAAGCCAACTACTAGCAGAACTGAAAGCAAAAGTTGGTGAAAATGCATAGGTGATAGAAGACTTTAACACTCCACTCTCACCGAAGGATAGATCAACAAAACAGAAACTATACAAGGACACTAAAATCTTAAAGGCAGATGTAGACCAAATGCACCTAATAGATATTTATAGGTCACCACACCCCTAAGGAAAGGAATACATTTTCTTCTCAAACACGTATGGTTCCTTCTCCAAATTTTATGCAGATATATGATAGCTTACGTAGAAAATACCAAAAAATACACAGAAAAACTACTTGAAATAATAATATCTCAGTTCAGTAAGGTAGCCGACTACAAAATCAACACACAAAAGTCAGTAAACTTCTTATATGCAAAAATCCAGACAGAAGAACAAAAATAAATTTTTTAAAAAAGAAAAAAAAAACACTCCATTCATCATTGCAACAATGAAAGTTAAATACATGGGAAGAAACCTAACTAAAGACATGAAAGATCAACACAAAGAAAACTATAAGCATTGTTAAAAGAAATAAAAGACTTAAAGGAATGGAAAGATATTCCTTGCTCATGGATTGGAAGAGTAAACATCATCAAAATTGTCATATGGACAAAAGCAATCTACAGATTCATTGTGTTCTTCAAAGAGATTCCAATGGCGTTCTTCAAAGAGATAGAGCAAAAGTTACTGAAATTCACCTAGAATAATAAAAGACCATGAATAGTCAAAGCACTCCTGAACACCAAAAAAAAAAAGAGAGAGAGAGAGAGAGGAGGCATTTCACGCCCAAACTTCAAATTATATTACAAAGTCATAAGAATTAAAACAGCATGGTACTGGAATAAAAACAGACACACAGACCAATGGAATAGAATTGAATGCCCAGAAATAAAGCCACATATGTACGATCAACTAATTTTGGATAAAGGGGCAAAAAACCACACAGTGGAAAAAGGACAATCTCTTCAATAAATGGTGCTTGAAAAACTGAGTTGCTACATGCAAAAAAAATGAATCTAGACCACTCTGTCACACCATGTACAAACATCAACTCAAAATGGATAAAAGACTTGGATATGGGACCTGAAACCATAAAGTACATCAAAGAAAATATGGGCAAAATACTCCAAGACTTACACTTCAGAAACCTCTTTCAGGACACATTAACAGATGCTTTAAAAATGAAGGAAAATATAATCAGCTGGGACACATTGAATGAAAAATCTTCTGTATAGCAAAAGAGACAGTAACCAAAGCAAAAGGAAACCCAAATGAATCAGGGGGAAAAAATCTTCACCCTATACATAAGTGATAAGGGTTTGATAACAAAGATCCACAAACAACTCACACAACTTAACAAAAATAAGGCAAAAAGTACAGTCAACAATGAGGAGAGGATCTAAAAAGACACTTCTCTAATGAGGATATACAAATGGCATAGGCTCAGCATCACTAATAATCAAGGAAATGCAAATCAAAACCACAATGAGATACCATCTTACAGAAGTAAGAATGACCCATATCAAAAAAATGGGCAAAAGCAAGTGCTGGAGTGGATGTGGAGAGAAAGGAACACTCACACTCCTACACTACTGGTGAGAGTGCAACCCAGTCCAGATAGTATGGAAATTGTGTGGAGGCCCCTTAAAAGATTGAAAATGGAACTACCATTTGACCCAGCAATCCCACTCTAGAAATCCACCCAAAGGTTACAAAAACGCTAATCCAAAGAGACATCGGTGTTTCTCTTTTTCTTTCTAAAAGTAAAACAGTCAACAGAGCTGAGTGAGACATGGAGCAGGAGAGGCAATGGGGGTTAGAGTCAGGGAAGGGATGAGCACAAAAGGTTATGATGGTTCACAGGTGATGGGCAGTGGGAGAACCTCGGGATAGACAATGATGTAAAATAAATGTATTTAATATATAAAATATTTTTTTAAAAGACACCTGTACCCAGATGTTTATTGCAGTGCCATTTACATAGCCAAGATATGGAAGCAACCCAAATGCCCCAAAATAGATGAATGGCTCAGAAAGCTGTAGTATATATACACAATGGAAAATTAGCCATCAATCGAAAAAGACAAATTTTGTCATCCGTGGCAACATGGATGGGGTTGGAAGGAATCATGTTAGCAGAACGAACTCAGAAAGAAAAGGAGATATACTGATGGTCTCACACAAGGGATAAAGGCAAAACAAACAGAAAAGAAAATATTAAAACTAACTTTCAGCAAAATTGAAGCATGGAGCAGGAGAGGGGCAGGACAGAATCAAGAGTTGGACACAAAAGACTAAGACAATGGTTCATTGGTGATAAGGTGATGGGAGAACCCATGGGTAGATAATGATCCAAAATAAAATAGGAAAAATATTCCAAAATTTGTATAAAACCACAAAGAGGCCAAATAGTTAAATTCTAAGAAAGAACTATGCTAGAGACATCACACTTCCTGACTTCATACTACATTCACACACAAAATTAAAGTAAACCGATGTATATCCAGTCACCTATTGGAAAAGGGAACCAAGCTATTCAATGAAGAACATTGTCTTCAAAAGGTGGTTTTGGAGAAAAAGACATTCACATGAATGAAATTCTACCCCTATCATACACATTCACAAAAATTAACTCAAGTTCGATAAAAGCCTTAAATGTAAGACCTAAAAATACAAAATGTCTGGAGAAAAGATAGAGAAAATGTTTGACTTGTGTCTTGGCAATGATTTTGTGTGTGTTTACTGTACTGTTTCTGTATACATGTGTGTTTGTGTATATTTTTGCAAAAGCAACAAAATAAAATCAAGTGGGATTATATGAAACTAAAAAAAGTCTGCACTGAATAAGGAACCATGAGCAAACTAAAACTGAGCTGCAATCTTTGCAAACTATTTTATAAGGTGTTAATATCTACAAAATACATAGAGGATACTCACACTACTCATAGCAAAAGTAAATCAGTCAATTAAAAAACTGAAAAAGATCTGAATGTATTTGTTTACAGAAGATATCAAAGTGGTCAAAAGGTACAGTCTGTTATAAGATAAGTAAGTTGCAGGGACACAATGCACAACATGATGACTACAATTAAATATAATTACAGTCAGTATTGAATTCAAGTGGAGTTTATATTTGTTTTACACCACTTACCTTTCTCTTTCTGTAATTCTTCTGCGTGGAAGAAAACACAACAAAAGTATGTTAGGTAGTGTTATTGTCCCTCTACCTACATTACATCCATCTCAGATCTTGCTCCCTAGTTGACAACAGGAACAACAACGCGAAGATATGCTCCTCAACACTGCTGATAAATAGGGATATGACTAGAAAAGTCACAGTGAGATATCACCCAACTCCTATTATCACCAGAGATAAGAAATAAATCCCATTAGTATTTAGTGCACTGTCAGTAGAAATACAAATTGGTACAGTCATGGGATAGCTCAAAAATTAAAATGAGAACTATCAGCAATTCCACTTCCAAATATAAATACAAAGGGAAAAAACTCACTGTGCCAAAAATATATCTGTACCTCCATGTTCATAGTTATACTATTTATAATAGTCCTGTGTGGAAGCATCTTGGATGTTCATAAATAGATGAATGGATAAAGAAAATGGAAAGGAGAGAGAGAGAATTTGTAGATAGTTTTATATATGCATATGCAAAAAACGTTGTTCAGAGAAGGAAAATTTGCTATTTGAAATAATGGCAAAAATTTGAAATAATATGGTAGCATTGTGCTCACTGGCATAAATGAGAGAAAGACATATTGTATAATATAATTTAGATGTGATACATAATATATGCATGCCAACACTTACAAATTAAAATCTCCTTTAGATAGAGATCAGTGCTGTGTTTACCAGGAGTGGTGAGAAGTAGGAGAATTGGATGAAGATGATCAAATGGTACAAACACACTGTTATAAGTTGCAGGGACATAATGTACAACATGATGACTATAATTAAATATAATTACAGTCAATGTTGTATTCAATTGGAGTGTATATTTGTTATGCACCACTTACCTTTCTCTTTCTCTAATTCTTCTGCATGGAAAAAAACACAAGAAAGTGAAACACAAGTATGTTAGTTAGTGTTATTGTCTCTCTACCCACATTAAATTATTTCAGATCTTGCTCCCTACCTAGTTCACAACAGAAACCATAAGATCATAGACATAATGTACAAGCTGACAGTAGTTAATAAGCACATTTAAAAGTTGCTAAGAAAATAAATCCTAAAAGTTTTTTTCAAAAGAAAAATAGTAAGTTTGTTACTATGTGAGTGATGGGTGTTATTTAAACGTAATGGGGTAATCATTTTGTCATATATACACACATCTTATTTTAATGATGAACATTTTTAAATTATGCTTTATGTCACTGTCTCAATAGAACTATAAGGTGGGGTCAGAAAAAGATATGACATTACTGCAGAATTCAACCAGAGTAAATTTTTTTGTAACATCACTTACCTTGCACTCTCTCTAGTGGTGCTGCATGGAAAAAAAATAAATAAACCAAACAAGAGTATATTAGAGTCTTCCTCTCCCACCCACAGAAATTTCACCTCAGATCTTGTTCCCACTTGACAATAAAAGTCATACTGCCACAGCCTTGGTCCTCTCTGACACATAGAGAGACACTTTTTCTGAATAAAACATATTAACACCAACTAAAAACAACTGTTTAATTTGTGACTGTATGTGTATGGAAAGGGAAAAATATGAAAGGATATGTTTCATTTTTCTCTACTTTGAATGAGTCTCAATATAAAATAGATGGCAAATATCTACAAACTCATTTCTGCCCATATCATAAATACCCAAACATCATTTCTACATAGGATTTCCAAGGGTGAGATTAAAACTGACATTGTTTTTTTTTTTTTAATTTCATCACAATA
This sequence comes from Uropsilus gracilis, assembly GCA_004024945.1. NCBI lineage: Eukaryota > Metazoa > Chordata > Mammalia > Eulipotyphla > Talpidae > Uropsilus > Uropsilus gracilis. The sequence continues at coordinate 53,006 of PVHY01007571.1, forward strand.
GCAATTAAGGAGGGGATCTGGCAAGTGATAAGAAGACACTGGAATAACACATAGAAAGTATGTGATTCTTCCTGGGGGGTCTGGAGATGGGAGAGGGGATTTGTAGATCCTGCCTCCTAGGTCTGACCCTGATCCAAGCCTGGCTGGGAGTGTGGACTGAAGGCCTGGCCCTCTGGGGAGCCCCTAATAAGGGATAGGTAAATCATGCAGCACTGGGCTCTCAGGACCTTGGGGTCTAGGGACATGGGGGCTGGAGACCCTGATCTTCCCACCCTTTCAGTGTCCAGGGGTGGGGACAGGGCACCCAAGGAAGCTTGGAAAGGGAATTAGTAGGCCCTGCCTTCCGGACCTGGCCCAGTAAGCGGGAGCCAGGTCCTTTCCCACCAGACAGGCCCTTGGAGAAGACATCCAGTGCGTCCCTGATGCAGCCTAGGCCGCTGGCAGGGGGTAAGGAACAAGAGTGAGTCCTCTACCACCAGGACCTCAGGGACTCTGGGTCCAGGGATCTCAGGCTGGGGAAGCCAGCCTCTGCCTCCATGTGGGCAGCAGGTGCCCCCCAGCACCTCTGCAGCGGTGGGAGGGACTCGGGTTTACTCCAACTTCAATAGATCTGCATTAGGGATGAAGACTCCAGTCTCTCCAGCAGTGGCTGTAACGCAGAGAAGAAGTAATATGGCCCTGGATGCACTCCAGCCTGGGCGGGACAAGCACAGTGTAGGGAACCAACAGGACAAAAAGGTGACACCAGCAACTGAGGTGACCTGTCACAGATTCCTGCCTGCATCTTCTCCTGCACTGGGGAATCCAACCCTGGCCTCACAGCAACGTGCAGCATTTAAGAGGCTCCCTTCTTGCCAATAAGTGGGGGAGAAAATCACCACCACGAGTGACTGGGCCCCATGATAGAACTGCTGACAAGAGAGAGAGAGGATAGGAGCCCCACGAACCACCTTGTGAAGTCTGCCCCAGCAGCAGCATTGCTTTTGACTGGGAGTTACACTCCCCAAACCAGAAGATATGGAACCAGCGACAAGTGACGACAGATGCCAGAAATGATCCCGGAGAAGCCACCACATAGGTCCTACAAGTTTCCGACGTGCTCGGCCTATCTGCCTCAGCTACTCCTGGAGATCTGAGCAGCCTCTTCTGCTGTTGTCTAGGAGGGCAAGTCCACACCCAGGTGGGAAAGAAAAGGAGGACATAGTTTGAAAACAAAAAAGAAAATTCCTGTAGGCTAAACAGACCAGCAGCTTGCAGGGACAGGTGTTGGCGTGACCAGAGAGAGGAAGGAGTGGAATAGGAAGAGGGGTGCTTTGGGGAATATGGGGTACAACACAACAATGGAAACATGACAATGTTGTAGGATAATTACAAAATAAAAAAAAATTTTTTAAAGAAAGAAAAAAGTACGTGATTCCCTATAGGCAGGGGACTCAGCGGAAAAGGATTTGGGGATGGGCCAGCTTTTATTACCTTGGCTCAAAGAAAACTTTGCACACTCGAGTCAAGCAACAGAGCCTTTCAAGCAGAATAACCCTAAACACAAGCATGTCCCCCAGAGTTCCACCTTAAAATGCTCCAAACCACAGGCTGCTGAGCGGTCCTGCAGCCTCAGGAGCCTGTAACACTGGGTTCTTGTATTTTCCTGAGTTTTTGGTGATTCTTCCCCAGAAGTTGACTCCACAGAACTAGGGACAATTTACATGGTATTTCCTCTCAATCTTGAGAGATTCTCTGGTGACAAAATAGTAGTTGTACTTCCAGATACCTCCTTCAAAAAGGAAAAAATAATAAATTACGCATAGGATTTTCTATTTTCAGAAAACATGGAAAATCTATCAATTCTTTGGAATTGAGCAGAGCAGTGAATGTCAGGGAAAACAGTGGAAAGATGAGCTGTTGGCCAGAGGACACAATTTTTATAACAAAGTGCTCAAGAATTAAAGGTGAAAATGAAAATCCCGGTGTTGATTTCAAACTCTGCCAAAATAGTAGAAAATACAAAAAGAGCAAGGGAGAGGGAAGGGGTAATCCTGGAGCAGAGATGGGCACAAGATATTACAATGATGGTTCACAGGTGACAAAGTGGTGGGAGAACCTTGGGGTATACAGTGATGCAATACGCGTGTGTGTGTGTGTGTGTGTGCAATCAACTTAAAAAAGAAAATAATTTTTAAAAGAAATACAAAAAGAAACATCTAATTACTTTGTGTGGCCTTTAATAATAAAAACATATCTAATAAACAAAAAATTTACAACTACTATGCTATGCTGCCGTGTGACTAACTTAAGATATAAAATTATACAATATAGAATCTAGTATATAAAATTTTAACATATCAACTGATAACAATGCAGAGGCCATCTTAAAGAATTTGTCATTTCTTTTTTTGTGTTTGTTTTTACAAATGGAAAAGGAATGGAGAGATACATAAAATAAGATAGGTAAAATAGCTTATTGTTTTTTGTAGCAAGTAAAAGAAAGTCTCACTCCAAATGGCTTACTTGAAAAAAGCCACTCACCTAACTGAAAGGGTCCTACAGTAAGATTCGGCTCTAATTACAGCTTAGTGCTCAAATAGTGTTAGGAGAACTCACTTCTGGGTTCTATAACGTGCATTTTGATGTAGTGGTCACAGATTCCAACAAGCTTTTCACTTGTGGTTGCTAAAGAACTACTGTTATCCTTGCTCTCTTTAATTCCTGATTAAATATCATGTGGCAGAGTGGGAAAAAAAAGAATTTGTCATTTCTGAATGGAAATCAGTTGTTAATTTTAGTCTTTCCATGGAGTCCCTGGAGTTCTCTAAGTATATTACCATATCATCGGCAAATTATGATAGTTTTTACTTCTATTCCAACTTGCATTACTTTGCAGTTTTCTCTTGCTTAATTGCTCTGGCTACGTCTGCTAATGCTATGTTGGAGAATAGTGCTGAGAGTGAACATTCTTGTCCTGTTCCAGATCTTAAAGGCTTTCAGTTTTTCAGCATTGAGAATGCTACTACATAACAGATTTGTCACATGCGGCTTTTACAAAGATATGTTCCACTTACTGACAATTTTTAAGAGTTTTCATGAAAAACAGATGCTGGTCTTTATCAAACATTTTCTCAGCATCAATGAAATGATTATATGGCTTTGACTTACCTTTTCCTTGGTGTGATGAATTACACTGATTGGTTTCAGATGATGAAACATGTTTGTGTTCCTGGGATGAATCCCACTTGTTCATGGTATATAATCTTTTTTTTTAATATAAATTTCACAACATTGTAATCTCAGGGATTTGCCCCCCACTTTCCCCTCCTTCCCCCCCCCACCCTTTCCCTCCTGTTCAAAGTTGTGCACTTCAGTTTGGTGCTTAGCTTGTTTTGACTTTTCCTCAAGGCTTTTGTTTATTTTTTTCACTATATCCCATAATTAGTGAAACCATTTGATTTCTGTCTTTTTCTTTATGACTTGTTTCTGCTAATATGATTTCTTCTAAATACATCCATGTTGTTATAAAATCGTCAAATTTGTCATTTTTAATTGATGAGTAATATTCCATCGTATATATATATATACCACATTTTTTTCATCCAGTCATCCATTTGGGGGCATTTAGTTTGTTTCCATGACCTTGCAATTATAAATTGTGCTGCAGTAAACATCCGAGCACAGGTGTCCCTTTGTATCCACATTGAGGTCTCTTTTAGGTAGATTCCCAAGAGAGCAATTTCTGGGTCAAATGGTAGTTCCATTTTCATTAACTTGAGGGTCCTCCACACTGCTTTCCATAGTGGCTGGACTAGTTTACATTCCCACCAGCAGTATAGTAGTGTTCCTTTCTCTCCACATCCTCGCCAGCAATTCTTGTTGCCTGTTCTTTGGATGTGGGCCATTCTTACTGGTGTAAGGTGGTATCTCATTGTGGTTTTGATTTGCATTTCCCTTATTACTAGCGATGTTGAGCAATTTTTCATGTGTCTGTTGGCCATTTGTATTTCCTCTTTGGAGAAGTGTAGAAGTGTTCCAAACACATTATATTAGGCCAGCATTATGCTAAACCAAATCCAAAAAAAAGACAACATATCAAAGAAAACTATAGGCAATCTTCTTAAAGGACACAGATACAAACATCCTCCAGAATATTTTAACAAACTGAATCCAACAATGCATTAAAAAGATTATGAGTCTAATCATAATCTTTTTAATGCATTGTTGGATTAAAATTATGATTATATTCATAATCTTTTTAATGCATTGTTAGATTCAGCTTGTTAAAATATTCTGGAGGATGTTTAAGTCCTTTAAGAAGATTGTCTGTAGTTTTCTTTGATAGATTGTCCTTTTTTGGATTTGGTTTAGCATAATGCTGGCCTAATATAATATGTTTGGAATTGCTTCTTTCTCATTTTTTATTGAAAGATTCTGAGAAGAGTAAGTGCAAGCATGTCTCAGAAAGTTGGGAAAATTCATTTGTGAGGCCATCTAGCCAGGATTTTTGTTTGGGGGGAGGGTTTTGATGACACTTTCATTTTTTTACTTGTGTTTGGATTGTTCAGGTTTTCTATTTCTTCCTTGTTCAGTCTTTGATGACATTTAGTTCTAAGAATCTATCCTCTTCATCTGGGTATTGAATTTGTTTGCATATAAGTATTCATAGAAATTTCTTTTTATCCTCTGAATTTTTTCAGTGTCTGTTGTAATGTTTCTTCTTTCAACTTTGATCCTATTTGAGTTTTCTCCCACTTTTCCTTAATGCACCTAGCTAGTGGTTTGTCTTTTCTATTTATTGATTTTTTGCGCTGTTTGTTATCAATTTCACCAACTCTGTTCTAATGTTTTGTTAATGCCTATACTGTTACCTTCCTTCTACCAGTTTTTGAACTTTTACTGTTGTTCCTTCTCTAGTTCCTTGAGTGAGACAGAGGTTTCTTTGGGATGGAGGGTGGCCCTTTTTAGTTTCTTGGTGTGTATAAAATTGGTAAATAGTCCTTTAAACACATTAGTCTTCAAATAGAAATTAACATTACTCACCTTTACATTTAGTTAACCATCCTGTATAAAAACAAGATGAGTAATAAAGACAAGTCAACAGCTATCAAAGTTTATCTGGAAGAATTTCCAGAGATACAGTCCTGATTTAAATCTTTCAAGTAATCACTTGAAATAAAGTACAGAGAGGAGAAAATGGAAGTATGCATTATTTCAGCACTTCAACTGGGTGATTCACCAAAGAGACACCATAAGTTCCATGATATAAAGAACCTCCCTCTCATCAGCTGCTGGAGGCCCTGGGCTGATTGTATATAGCCATCACGATATTCCAGAAATAAATCTCATCCACGTTGCCCATGGGGTGTAAGCACAAGTGACAGGGCAGGCTCACTATGCCCTATAGAGTCAGGAATGATCTGAAACAGACTACCAGGCTTACTGTCTCCCAAGAAAAAACCCTGGGCATCGCCAGACAGGAACTTTGTCCTGAGGAGAGTTAAAAAAGACATGATCTTCTGATAATGTAAATGCCGACTCATATCTTGGAAATTGATACTTAGCATATGGTGTAGGATTCCCAACGTTTATAAAGTCAGGTCAGGTGTTTTAGAAAGAATCCTCCACTTGGGGAGGTTTTGTAAATGCAGAGGAGGAAGAAGGACCTTTCAACAGAATTGCTGTTCCAAATTCCAGTGGAAATGGGCAGTGTGCAAAAGAAACTGAAAAACAAAGTAAAACTGACACTATGAAGTTATGATGTGGGTCAGGCCCAGCTCTGTATTCAAATGCTGCTCCGGGTGCCTCTCTCTGGTGTTCTTGTGGGTTCACTGAAAACCTTTACTTCTCTGGTGACTCTTCTTTACAGAAGGATATGTTGCAAACACAAAGCCATTATGAGATTTTTTACTCAACAAAACTCAGAGAGGTTTGTGAAAGTGGGTTAGAATAGAACAAAAGAAGAGAGACACTAAGTTTGTGTGTATCTGATCACATTTTACAGACATTTTCTTTCTTTTTTAAAAAATAATTTATTTATATATAAATTTCACATCTCTGTGATCTCTGGGGTTCAGCCCCCCTCCCTGACCGTCCCACCCTGCCCCCCCAAGTTGTGTACTTTAATTTGGTTGTTGGCTTGATTTGACTTTTCTTCATGGATTTTTGTTTCTCTTTCCCTTGTCCCATATAGTAGCGAAACCATTTGGTTTCTGTTTTTCTCTTTTTGGATTGTTTCTGCTAATATAAATTCTTCTAAGTCCATCCATGTTATTATAAAATCGTCCAATTTGTCATTTTTAATTGATGAGTAATATTCCATTGTGTATATATACCACATCTTTTTTCTTTCTGAAATCACGCCAGCAGAATCACCTGGCATGTATACAGTGATCCATGAATTGATCTCAGGAAAAAAATGAATGATTTGCCACATTTTTCCATGAGGCAAGCTTGAAAAACAAAAACACAGATAAGTTAGGGGGCAAATCTAAAATCTGTGAAATAGTTCACTATGCCAGGAATGTCACAGAACCTGTATAGACAGGAGGTGAGACTTATCTATTTGATGTATGTGAACCAAGAACTGTGCAGCTGGCTCACAAACAAAAATTACATTCACACAGAATCATGTCAGACTCTAGAAGCCAACATTGTCATTCACTTGACAGACAACCCCTTTCGCTCCCAGCACTGTCCCCAAAGCAGAGGTCTCCGGGGCCCAATGGGACCTATTAGGTGATATTTAGCAGAGCTAAGCTGCCCTACACTAACTTACCCTCAGAGGACAATCTGGATAGAAACATTGATCATATTCTTTAAATGACTTCAAACTAAATGGCATTATTATATATTTGTTCGTGGAGGAAGTGGAATCAAAGAAAACCACAGAGAACTATGTATCACCACATCATACTTCTGTATTTGCAGACTGCAAGATATTAATGTTTCATTCAACCAGCAAGAACTTTCTATATGAGAAGTTGCCCCTATAGATTGCACATAAAACTCTACTGTGTCTACAATCTCCTGCTGGCTCAGGAGACAAAGATTGAGAAATCTGCTCTACTGGGCCCTGAGGAACAGCTTAGCATGTACAGTGATGCAGGGGCTGCCCTGAACTCTGCAGCTGACAAGACACAGCTGCTCTCAGCTGTGTGCTTGTGCTCTTGTGCTCTATGGACACAGGACACATGGGTAACCTAGGGAGAAGCTCACTGCCTGTCTAAGTTTTCTTTTTAACATGGATATCTAATATAATCTAATCCCTTTTTAGCATGGATAAAGTAGTTCTGAAGACTTCCAAACACATAAAGTCCCTGCTTTATTTGTCTGTTGGAATCATGTCTGTCAAGCACAAAATGAATCCCTGATCTTATCTTTTAAATGGAAGATGGTTTTCTCTGAGTTAAAACAGCAAACACTGTTATAAGATAAATAAATTGTGTGTACATAATACGCAATATGATGATTACAGGTAAATATAATTACAATCAATGCTGAATTCAGTCGAAGTGGATTTTTTATGTACATCACTTACCTTTCTCCCCCTCTAAATACTCTGCATGGAAAAAAAAAAAGCACAAGAAAGAGAAACAAAAGTATGTTAGAAAATGTTATGGTCTCTCTACCCACATTAATCCACATCAGCTCTTGGTCCCAAGTAGATAACAGAAACGTTAAGGTTATAGACATAATGTACATGATAACAGTAGTAATAAGCAAATTTGTTTTTATGTCAATGTCTTAATAAAACCATGGTGGGAACAGAAAAATATATGACATCACTGCAGACTTCAGTCAGAGTGAGTTTTTGTTGTACATCATCTACCTTTCTGTCTCTCTAGTTGTGCTGCATGGAAAAAAAATAAAACCGAACAAGAGTATGTTAGTGTCTTCCTCTCCCAACCACAGAAAGTCCACCACAGATCTTGGACCACTTGATAGCAAAAGCCATACTATCACAGACTTGGTCCTCTCTATGCCTGACACATACAGAGACACTTTTTCTGAATAAAACATATTAACACCAACTGAAACTTACTGTCTGATTTCTTACTGGATGCATATGGAAAGGAAACAAGACGTGAGAAGGACTCTCTTCGTTGTTCTTTGTGCAAAGTCTCAAGTTTAGAAATAGGTAGCAAATACCTACAAACTCTACCATTTCTATCCGTGATTTCCAATGGTGAGGTTTAAAACTGACATCGATTTTCTAATTTTATCACAAGAATATTAAGAGGGAATCTAGCAGGGGATAAGACGACACTGGAATACCTAATAGAAAGCATGTTTTTCCTTATAGGCTCACTGGATAAAGGATTTGGGGATGGGTCAGCTTTTACTTACCTTGGGCGAGAGAAAGTTTTGCACACTCAAGCCAAGCAACAGACCCTATTAATACAGAAAAAGCAAGCATGTCCTCTGAATTCCACCTTAAAGTCTTCCAAACCACAGGATGCTGTGCTGCCCTTGTATCCTCCCCGGTAGCATTGGTTCTGGTACTTTCCTGAGTTTATGGTGATTCTCTCCCAGACGTTGACTCCACATTTTCCCAGAACTAGGGACAATTTAAATAGTATTGCCTCACAACCTTTTAGGATTTTTCTGGTAATAAGATAGCAAATGTCCTCAGAAACCCCTTCTTTAAAAGTTTGCTAAGGCAGAAAATAATCAGATATAAATTCATACAAATATATATCAAAATAGTTCTCTTCCAAAAACTTGACTAAATATGATGATGATACACAGTTCTGAGTATTTTTTTAAAAGGAAGGAAGGGAAAGAACTGTTTCACCTGCAGATCACCTTGAATTCTCACTCCTTTTCTTGGGGAATATTTCAGTTGATTCCTCATGGTTTACCAGCCATTGCCCAGCCTATATATGTCCTTTTCAGAGGGACTTGCTACTTACAGACACCTTTATAAGCCCCTCCTCTACCCCATTCTCTTGTGTAATGTGGAGTTTGATTTGATATCCTATGCCAGCCTATGAACAGGTCTATTTCTAGAGTTAGTAGCCAAAGTTCTTCACTGAAGCCTGTCTGTGACTCAGCAGAAGACAGGAAAAAGCAAGAAGTTCAGATCAATATAAGATCAAGTTACACGGCTAAGAGATCAATGACAAGACTTAGAGATTCTGTCAATTGAGAGTTGCATATTTTACCCTCGAAAAAAAGGAAAACAGATTTCAGTTTCTTAAGTCCCAGTTTTTGGAAAAGTAAAGGGCAAAGCAAACATGAACAAGAATACAAAAGTCTAACAACAAATAGGTACATTTCCACCCACAGAGAACTTGGATGCCTCATGAGTCAGTCACTATCAAAGTTCCAAAGGGAAATACAATTAATCAGGAAATGCTTAAAGAAGCAAAAAATTCCAGGATGTGGAAACTGGTGCAAAGGTCCTCTGAGATCAAGTCATTAGAAAACATTCTCCTTAGAAATAAGGTTCAGACTAAAAAATAAATAGATAGATAGATGATAGATAGATAGATAGATAGATAGATAGATAGATAGATAGATAGATAGATAGATAGATAGATAGATAGATAGATAGATAGATAGATAGATAGATAAAAACAACAGCACTAACAGAAAAGATCATTAAAATATGGGTACTTTGTATCAAATGTTACATGTGTACTTTAAAACTCATCTAAGATACTGGAAAATGCAAAGTCTTTTGAAACACCAAAAGGTGTTGATATATTGGGTTGGCATATTATCATATAGAATGCAAATTAGAATTAAATATTACTTAGCAATAAAGTATTCAAGAATTGAAGGAAACCAAGGTGAAAATCAAAATTCAGGCATTGATTTCTAAATATGTAAAAAATAGTAGAAAATACAAAAAAGACATCTAAATATTTTTGTGACCTTTAATAACTAAAACATATCTAATTAAGAAAAAAATTATAACCAGTAGGTTGCAGTGTGACTACCTTAAGATGAAAAGTGATTATATGATCTAAAATTTATTATATAAAATCATAGCATGTCAATTGATAATGATGTTATCGGCAGTCTTACAGAATTTGTCATTTTATGTGGAAATCAGTTGTTAATATAATTTTAGCCTTTTCATGGAGTCCTTGGAGTTCTAAGTACATTATCACTGTATCTGCTAACTCGAACAACTTTTATTTCTTCTATCCCAATTTGGATTCCATTACAGTTTTCTCTTGCCTAATTGCTCTAGCTAGGTCTTCTAATGCTATGTTGGATAATAGCGCTGAGAGTGGACATCATTGCCTTGTACAGATCTTTGAAAAAGGGTTTGAGTTTTTCAGCATTGAGAACACTAGATACAGGTTTGTCATATATGGTTTTTATTAAGATATTTTTCATTTGTTGACAATTTTTCATGAAAAAATGGATGCTGAACTTTATCAAACACTTCCTCAGCATCAATTGAAATGATTATATGGCTTTTACTTACCTTTTCCTTGATGTAGTGAATTACACTAATTGATTTTTCAGATGTTGAAAATGCTTGTGTTCCTGGGATAAATTCCACTTGCTCATGGTGTATAATCATTTTAATGTATTGTTGGACTCAGTTTGTTAAGATACTCTGGAGGATATTAGTATCTATATCCTTTAATAAGATTGTTGTTTTACTTGTTGTCTTTTTTTTTTTTTTTTTGCTTTGGTTTTAGCATAATGCTGGCCTAATAAAATGTGTTTGGAATTATTATGTTTTGGGAAAGTTTGAGCAGGGTACATATTAGCATCCTTTGAAAATTTGGGAAAACAATGTAAAGCCATCTATCCAGGATTTTTGTTTTGGGGGAGGGTTTTTATTATACTTCAATTTCCCTGCTCGTGATTGGTTTGTCCAGGTTTCCTGTTTCCTCTCTATTCAGTCTTTGATGACTGTATAGTTCTAAGAATCGGTCCATTCTATCTAGGATATGGAGTTTGTTTGCATATAAGTGTTCATAGCATTCTAATAGACACTGAATTACTTCAGTGTCTATTTTAATGTCTCATCTTGCAACTCTGATTATAATGATATTTCTCCCTCTTTTTCTTAGTAAGCCTAGCTAGAGGTTTGTCTATTCTGTTTATTGGTCTTTGGGGTTGTGTATATGATATCTATTTCACTAACTTCTGTCCTAATGTTCTGTTGGTGCTTATTGTTGCCTCCCTTCTACCAGGTTTTGGATTTTTGTTGTTGTTCTTTCTCTAGTTCCTTGAAGTTTGAGATAGTTTTTTAGGGGTAGGGGCCTTTTTAATTTCTTGGTGTGGACTATATTGCTATAAATTCCATTCAATGCATTAGTCTTAAACTAGAAATGAACATTACTCAACTTTACATTGAGTTAACCATCCGGTACAAAAACAAGATGTATAATACAGATAAGTCCACAGCTATCAAGATTTATTTTTAAGAATTTCCAAAGATACAGTCATGATTTAACTTTTTTTTCAAACAATCACTTAAAGTATGGAAAGGAGAAAATGGAGGCATACTTTTCTTTTTTATTTTTTGACACTTCAGCTGGGTGATTTCAAAGGGACAACAAAGACTGTGTGAGTCACCAAAGAGACACCATGAATTCCAAGGAAAATTGTATAAAGTCACCAGAATACTACAAAAATAAATCTCATCCAATTATCTGTGGGATCTGAGCAAGAGGGCAAGGGCAGAGGCACGTTCAGTGAGCCCCAAGTCAGGAATAACCTGAAGCAGACAACCGGTCTTCATTGCCACCCCAAAAGAAAACCTAAGCACTGCTGGACAGAAACTTTGGTTTGAACATATTAAAGAGGACACAGTCTGAAGATAATACAAATGCCAACTGATCTTGCAAACTGATATTTAGCAAATGATACACCACTGCAAAAGTTAACAAGGTCAGGTGGGTTAAAGAATCCTCCAAACCTGAGGAGGCTGTGCATAAGCAGAGGAGAAAGAAGCTCCTCCAAGGGTATTTTACACAGAATTGTTCATCCCAATTCCAGTGGAGTGACCAGCATGCAAAATAAGCTCACTACCAAAATGAGCAAGACTGGCTGACACTATGGAACTTTCAATTGAGGACCAGGCCCTGCTCTACATTTGAATGCTGTGTAGATGACTTTTCCTGATTATGGGTTCACTAAAGACCTTTACTTGTCCAGTGTGTCTTCTTTACAGAAATATAATGCTTACAAGCATAAAGCTTGTATGAGATTATGACTCAACAGAACTTAGAGGTTTGTGAACGCTGGTTAGGACAGAACAAAAAAAAGAGAGAATCCCAGACACTGTGTATATATGTGTGTGATCCTATGTTTACTGACATTTCTCTTTTAAATCACTCCAGCAGAATCATCTGGCATGTATACAGTAATCCATGAAGTAAGGTCAGGAAAGAAATGGATGACTTACCACAAATTCTCTTGAGGCGAGCTTTAAAAACAAACACACAAATAAGTTAGAAGGCAAATCTAAAACTTCTGACAGTTCGTTACTCCAGAAAGCTCATAGAGCCTGTATATACATAAGGTGGGAATTAGATATTTGATGTGTGTGAGCCAAGAATTGTGCAGCTGACTCACAAATAGAAATTACAGAATCATGCCAGAATCAAGAGAGTCCACATTGTCCTTCAGAAAGTTCTGAAACATAGCAAGCAGTGGTCTCCAGAGTCCAGTATAACTTTTTAGATGAATACTGGGCAGAGCTGAGTTGCCCCATACTAACAAAGCCCCTGAGGACAATCTGGATATAAACTTTCATCATATTCTCAAAATGATTTCCAGGTGTCTGAATGGCATTATTAATTACATAATCAGTAATTGGAGAAAGAGGAATCAAAGAAAACCACAAGGAAGTATATATCACCACATCATAGTTCTGTGCTCGCAGACTGCAAGATATTAGTGTTTCATTCACCCAGCAAGAACTTTCTGAGATGCTGTCTCCACAGACTGTACATAAAGGGCTACTGTGTCTGGAATCTTCTGCTGACCCAAGAGACCTTCGTATGCTATTGATCCAGCACTCAAACCTCTGAGCCACTGCTATAGCACATGCCTGGGGTTCAGTCTCTTTTATTTCCCAGATATAATCTCTCCCTTCAGCTCTCAGTGCCCATCAAGATTAGTTTCTAAATTCACTGGACTTTGTTTGGACAGAGGGAGAGCAGCAACAAGACAATCCTTTATCTTACACATCACAGACATGGTCCTTAGAAGTGTATGTCCTGTATACTCAACTAATTTTTGACAAAGGGGAAAAAAGATACACTGAAACAAGATAGCCTCTTCAATAAGTCCTGCTGGGAAAAATGGACTGAGACATGCAAAAAAATGAATCAGGACAACTCCCTCAAACTTTGTAAAAAAACCTACTCAAAATAGATAATAGACTTAAATGTGAGACCTGAAACCATAAAATACATAGAGGAAAACAGGCAAAGCTTTTCAGGAACTACACTTTAGAAACTCAGCAATTAAAAATGACAAATTTGATGAATTTATGGAAACCTGGATGTACCTAGAAGAAATCATTCTAGCAGAAACGAGCCAGATAGAAAGGGACAGAAACCAAATGGTTTCACTAATATATGGTCAACCAAATGAAACTGCACAAGGGGAGAATGGGGACCAGCTGGAGCAGGTGGAAAGGGGAGGTGGTGGGTG
>PVHY01007572.1:0-66616 GCA_004024945.1 Uropsilus gracilis
TCCTCCCTCCCTCCCTCCCTTCCTTTTTTCTCTGGCAATGTCCTTTTGTTGGGTGAGGGATTGTGTTCCTGGGACATGGTAAACGTGTTGGTAGGTGTTCAGTCTTAACTTTGCATTGAGCAGCCAGTCTGTGTTCATTTGAGTTACTCATTGTCCATTCTCTGTGCTGTTTAGCTGTCTCTTCACCTTATGGCTCTGTCCTCTGGCTTAAGGGGCCTCATCCCCAGTCATTGTCAGTAAAGAAGTTACTTGTGGAGAGGATTCCATTTATGGCCTTTGCAGGTCATTTTCTCTCCCCTAGTTTACCGCTTTGCTGTGAAGCCGAAACCCCAGCTCTGTGGTCTTTCTCTTCCATGGAAAGGGGAGGGGGACCTTGCTCTCTTAGATGGTGTATCAGAACTGGAATTATGTCCCATCCACTCCTGGTGAGGCCATAGGTGTGATTCTGTGATAGCCTGTTAACATGGTCATTTCTCTGTCCATTATACAATAGCTTTCTTGATGTTTCTTCTCTTGCATCCTGTTCAGATGTGTGAGCAGGATCTTCAAGTGGTCCATCACCCATTACATATCAGTGTTTGTATTCTTTGTTTCTTCTTATTCTTCCTAAGGACTAAGTGGAGTGGAGTGAGAGAAAAACAGGAGGGGCTTCTAATCCCTCTACCCCCAGCTCTGCCAGAACCCTGCCAAGGGTACAAGTGTGCAGGAGTGCCCAGGCACCGGCCAACTTGGGCACACCTGAGGCAGGTCCTAAGCAGTCCCCAGTCTCTAATCTGGCGTTTGTGGGTGTGTCGCACCCAGCTGTCATGGCTGACCACAGGGTGCCGGGACTCCAGGACCCTACACATCTAGCCCATGCACTCATACTACTCGGGCACCCCTGAGGTAGGTCCTTAGCAGCCCCCCAATCTCTGATCTAAAGATGGGATGCGCTGGCATGTGTGGTGTGGTGTGGCTAGCTGCCCTGGCCAACTGAATAGTTCACATTTTATTATAATAAAAGGGAACCTTGGCTTTTGACTGGCATTAATTAAGCCCTCTTACCTGAGGACCAATGGGGAAAAAATTTAATGACATTGTGAGAGGTATGAAGAATTATGGCAAATAGAATTAATTAGCTCATCTGCCTTCTTCCTTGCCACCTATACAAGGCAATCTGAAAAAGTTAGATCCCTTTTTAAGCATTCTTGCAGTAACAGTCAGGAGACACAAGCCAAGCCAAGACTAAAGCAGATGTCTGCTGTGGTTCAGGTTGGGGTTCTTGAAAGGTTTTTACTTACAAAAGGGGAAAATCCAACAGGCACTAAACCTCTTCCCTCCAAACATGGCAACTACCTTGCAGCCAGGAGGAAACAAACCAATGTTATAGAGAGCAAAACAGAATGAAGGAAGTAAAGTCATCTTTTATGGTATCCTTCATAGCTGCTGGTATCTGCTGGTTTAAGTCAAATTGCTTTATGCTGTTCTATTATTTGTAGCCAAATAGCTAGCATTTTCCATTATCTTCCTATTAAGCTCTTAATATGCATCAAGTCTACTCTCAGAAGAACTTGATGGGGCAGGTACTATGGCCATGCCCATTTAAAAATTGAGGAAAGTAAAAGTTGAGGAAGACCACACCTAGTTAGTGGCAGCACTGAGGCCAGAACATCAGAGTCCTTGCAATATTCTGAGGTTTTCTCATCATCCCGGGCAGTCTCTCCACTGGGTTGTACTAAATATAAATAGTAAATGGGGAACCTTAGAGAAGTTGTTTATCCTACCTGAAGCTCCATTCCCTTGCCTGTAAGAGGAGGCTAAAAAATTGGGAAAGCATTTTATAAGTGTAAAAGCAGTAAGCAATTCTTAAACATTGTATTCCAGTCTTTTGTTCTTTGGCTGGAATGTAGGAGATCGTCACCAAGGTCATTTGGGCTTAAATGCCCCTGGTTTGTGTTGTACCTGGTATGTAGTATATCAACTGAGATTAGCACGATCTTTTCCTCCCCATCTTCCTTTCCACTGCACTCACAGAAGCAATGTGGATAAGGAGCTGTCAGATGACAGTGATACTTGATATATGGTGATTTGATTTGGAATCAAACCTCTGAAAAAAGAGATGAATTCTATAGGGCTATCACCAAGATTAGGATTTAGGAAAATATCTCTGAAAGGTGCTCAGGTGTGCTGGCTTAGATCTGAGGCCTACTTCTCTGCTATAGACCAGTCAGGTCAATTGCCAGTGTTCCTATCCCACATGCCTTGGCAGTATAAGTGAGAGTCACTAGTTATCTTCATCTGTAAATGCGCTCCAGTAGAGCTTGAGCCAGGGACAAAGCATCCCAGACACAAGATCAAAAGGGACTTAACCAGTGTTTGAACATCCCTTTCCATTCCAGTTTCAATTGCCCCACAAGTTTTGATCAGGCAGGCATAGAACCTCAATGCTCAATAACAATGGCAGATATTAAACATTACTCTTGTGTAGAAATTGGTCTCCCAGTGCCCACCTGAGTCCCAAACACAGATGAGGACGCAGGGGAAAAAGCATAGAACACTGGATAAGAGTTTGAATGTGAATCCAACTTTGCCACTTAAGTGCATGTGATCTTCAGCAAGTCAACTACACAAACCCATGTAACCTAGTTCCTCCATCTATATAAAAGGGGGTGATGAGGGTGATAAAGACATCTCAATAGCTGTGGTATTGGCTAAAAATGCTTCGTTAGGTTCCTACTGGCATTTTGTAAACACAATATACAAGCTCTATTATCATTATGAGTCCTGATTAAAGTGTCTGCTAAGCCTTCCTCTGAAAAAGATAGTCAAAAGAATGCATGCTGTCATCATTGGGGGAAGGATACACAGAAACTCTTTCTACTATTTTGATAATTTCTTGTGCATATAGTAAAATTATTCACACACATATTTTCTTAAAGCGAGGCACATAAATGCAGTCTTACACTTTCCCTTTTGATTTTGAACAAAAACTCTTTAAGACTTGGTCTTGAAGCCTGCTCCTCACTGCATCATCACCAGAAAATGAATCTTCAAAAGAATTTCAGATGTTGCTTAACATTCTAGTAAGCTAGCATATTCCTGACATATGTACCCCATGGTCTATACCATTCTGTGAGGAACTTATTAAATCTGAGTAATAGATGAAGATAGAATGACTGAAAGTTATAGAAATTTTATATTCTTCTTATGTTTTCCAACAACATTTTCATCTATAAATTGTGCACAGTGAACAATTTATAGGTGGTTATAACAACATCACCTTTGACTGGTGCCATCAAAAAGAACTGGACAGAAGGTGCTCCACACCTTTAACTAGTAAATTTGAACTGTAGCAAAGCTTCTAGTGTTTGACAAGTTTGATTATCTGTGTGTTTTTCACAATGGGTTTAACAGTTCTCCAGCATGAAGGCTTTTCCCCATGAGGGACCATTATCCTGTAGCAGACACAGTAGGATATTACTGTAGTGTTAAAAAAGGCAATTTGTAAAATGATTTAAGACAGAAGGCGGGACCCCTCTGAGGAACCAGAAACACTGAAAAGAGAATGTTCTGTCCCCCGGTGGTGAAAGGAGCTAGTGATTGGCACCTACAGACAAGGAGGTTAGCTGTTGAAAAAGGTGCTAAGAAAAGACTGTAGATAGCAGAACTGTGGAACACAAAAACAAACTCTACCAATTTTGACAGAGTAGCAAAACCAAAGATGTAACTTAGAAAAGCAGGAAATAATGAACAGCAATATAAAAAAGCAAAACAGTCCTCAGGTTTTAAAAGGTCATCTATCAAATTCCTCTAAGAAACAGATGCCCAAACAAAGAAAAACAAACAAATAAGGAACACATGACTATAACGGTTTGACTAGTATATTGCCCCACTCAACACAACAGGAGATGACTTAGATGTGTTTACAAGGAGCTAAGCAAAGAACTGGAGAACAAAGACATCAACATAACTGTACAGGAGGAGGTTTTTGATAAGGTATTTTAAGAGAACAAGTATGAAATATAAAAGGGAGGATGCTGGAGAAGAGAAAAAACAGTGCTTGCTGCATGGCCCCTGTGCAAGGACGACACACAAATTCGTGAAGCGTTTCATATTTTTAGTGGAAATAAGCCAGAAAGAAAAAAGAGAAATACTGATGATCTCACTTATATGTGGCATATAGGGAAACAAATGAATGGACAATAAAAATTGAAAACTGTCAGCAGAACTGAAGCATAGAGCAAGAGAGGGGGAGGAGGGTAAAATCGGGGGAGGGAGGGATGGGCACAAGAGATTAAGATGATTCACAGGTGTTAAGGTGGTGGTGATATCGGGTGGAAATAGGGCAGAAGCCTCCAACCAACAAGCCAAAGGAAAAGAAAAGGCACTTTTAAAATGCAGATTTTGTTGTCCAGATTCTTCCAGTTTTTTCCCACCCATGCATGGTAGTTGTCAGTCACAATGCAAGTTAAACAAAAAAGTTTTATTAACAAGACTAACAAAGAAAACAAAAAGTCCTTAAGGTCACAAGTGGTCAATTATTTTACCCCAATTACTGTTTAATCCCAAAGTTCCAAACACATGTCCATGATGATGCTATTTTCCAAACCTGAGGCAGGAGCTTTCAAAATCCAGTCTTTCTTTTCCATCTTTTCTTTGCTTCTTCTCTTTAGCCAAAAAAATAAAAAAATAAAATAGTGTCTGCATTTAAAAATAAAATAAAATATAATATTATTTAAAAAATATTAAGAAGCATTCCAAACTGTTCAGCTTCTCCAAGGTTCTTCAAATGTTTCCAACAAATTCTGATGCAAAATCAGTTTTCCAAATCCCTGGTTTTGCCCAAGTACCAGCTTTCCACACCAACTTGCTCCAGTGACACACACTTCCTTTACTAGGAGTGCCTTCGGCAGCACCTGGCCACATTCACCAGACCTACCTTCAGAAGCCCCCAGTCACCCCTGTTCTGCCACTCTGGCACCTGACTCTACACCAGCTACTCCTCTGCTGACCACTCTCCGACCATGGATCCTCACCACCACCAATTTACTCTTCCAGGGGACTTCTGCCCAGCCTGGCCACTTGGGTTCCTCTTTACTGGGCCACCATTCTTGTGTTCTCTCACACCTCTCTCTTGGCTGCTTATGCCCTCCTTTTTTGTGCACCCTTTCCGTGCTTTTCCTTTCTTCTTTGTGAGTCTTTCTTTTAGACCCTGCTCACCAGGACAGTATGGCGCCCAATACAATTTTCAACTATGTTACCACCAGAGGCCCTGGCTGCCATTGAGCTGGTGTCACCCTGTTTCAGTGGGAGAACCTTAGGGTAGACAATGATGTAAAAAAATATATACGTTCAATCAATTTAAAAAATAAAACAAAAGAGAGGGAAAAACCAACAGTAAGTATGAGAGAACCAGGAAGCTACAAAATTGTTGTCTGGAAAGGATAATGTCAGCATGAGGCAACATTAGTGGGGAATGCCCAGGACAATAAAAAGAGTTTTAGAAGTGATGGCTGGGGCATAAAGATGACCTAGTGTTAAGAAATAAAAGACTAATTAGAAACGACTTGATTCTTTTGTTTTGCTAAGTGTCTCTTTTTGCTGTACTGAAGTTTTTTAATTTGATGTGGTCCCAGTTGTTAATGTCCCCCTGAAAGGGGTTTTTGAAGTGTAAGTCTTGGAGTGTTTTGCCCATATTTTGCTCTAATGTATTTTATTGTTTCAAGTCTTATATCCAAGTCTTTTATCCATTTTGAGTTGGTTTTTTGTACATGGTATGAGGGATTTGTTTAGGTTCATATTTTTTGTGCATGTAGTGGTCCAGTTTTCCCAGCACCATTTATTGAAGAGTCTAATCTTGTTCCAACTTTGTTTTTTGCCCCTTTGTCGAAAAAAAAAGTTGGCCGTACATGTGTACAGCTTTATTTCTGGGCACTCAATTCTGTTTCATTGGGGTGATTGTCTGTTTATGTTTCAGTACCATGTTGCTTTAATTATTATGGTTTGGTAATATAATTTGAAACCTGGGATTGTAATACTGCCTTTTTTTCTCTTCTTTTGGTCTGGAGGGTTTTGGATACTTGAGGTCTTTTGTTATTCCATATGAAGTTCAGTAATTTTTGTTCTGTATCGTTAAAGAATGCCATTAGAGGGGTGGGGTTTAAAAAAAAAAAAAGAATGCCATGGGAATTTTTATTGAAATTAACTTGAATCTGTAGATTGCTTTTGGTAGAATGGCCATTTTGAGAATGTTAATTCTTTCAATCTACAAGCAGGGAATGCCTTTCCATTTCTTTATGTCTTCTATTTATTTTAACAATGTTTTATAGGTTTCTTTGTACAGGTCTTTTACGTCTCTAAGGTTTACTCCCATGTATTTAATTCTCATTGATGTGATGGTAAATGGAGTTTTTTTTTTTAGTTTCTTTCTCTGACTGATTTTTTGCATATAAGAAGGCCACTGGTTTTTGTGTGTTTTGTATCCGGCTACCTTACCGAACTGGTTTATTGTTTAATTTTTATCTGGATTTTTTTGGGGGGTACTTTACATAAAGTATCATATTATCTACACATAATGATAGCTTCATTACTTCTTTCCCTAGTTGTATTCCTTTTATGTCTTTCCCTTGCCTTTCTGCCCTAGTTAGAACTTCTAGTACTGTGTTGCAAGGGTGGGCAAGTGGGTATCCTTCCCTGGTTCCAGACATTAATTGAAATGATTTCAGTTTTTCCCTATGAAGGACGATGTTTATTGTGAGTTTGCATAAATGGATTTTATTATGTTTAAATGTGCATGCTCTCTAATCTCCCAATCTCATTTAAATAGGATTCTAAATATATTAATAGTCACAATCCTTTAAAGCAGTTCCAATTCCAGACCCAGGTGAAGGACATGGCACAGACCTATGCTCACAGATCTCAGATCATAGAGAGTATGAGAAAGGGGATGAAAGGTCAGTAAAAGGCAGTGAAGTCTCCACAGGTGAGATCATTAGAGATGCAAAATAAATTTTTTATTACTCAAGTCTCACCCATTAATGATGCAAGATAAATCCTTTATGACCCAAATCTCACCCATCCAAGATGCTAGTCACCTTCCAACTATAACTAAGCCTGCCAACTTTGCCGAGGTTTTCTTCCCACCATGTCAACTAACCCCCCCCCCCTCCATTATCGGTGCCCTTATAAAAGCAATCACCCACTTCACACAGGCATGACTTCATTGACCTCCATTCTAGGGTCAGTGAACTTCACCTGGAAACCCAATAATAAAGACTTTTCTTTATTTTACTTGGCCTGGCTTCTGTTCTCTCCTTCCTCCTTTCAGGGGATGATGGAGATATAGGCAAATGTTATTCTGACTTGCATAGGAAAGGAGGTAATTGGACAGGAGGCAAAATTTTTAACTAGGTTCTTATTGAATAGATTGTGTGTGTGAGCACTTAGAAGAGAAAGTGAAGTTAGCATGGGATACAAGCATCACTCCCAAAAATTCACTTTAGACATCAGGCATCCTGACTTCTACAAGGCAAAGGGTAGAATGGATGTGTGGTAAGCATAAGGCAGTGAGTGTACAGTGTAACTACAGGCTGAATGAGGACCCCAAATTAATAAAACAATAACAATGACAAATGGGTTTAAAAATGATGCATTAACTGATGAAAAAGAATTCTGTATATTTAATTATAGACTCAACACACAGCAAGATATGACAGACGTAGCTTCCAAAACAATAAACACAATGATAGTGGGGTCAACAGGAGGATTGAGATCTGATGGAATACCTGCAGAGGGAGCAGCATGAAGTCTGGAAGTTAAGAGCTAGGCTCTGTGGCCAGAGTCAGACCTTTGTTTTCATCCTGGCTCTGTTACTTAACTAGCTATAGAAAGGTCAACTGCTCATTACATCCATGCATCAGTTTCTTCATCTACCAAATAGGAGGGAGATGGTAACAGGGCCATTTTGAACATTATACAAGATGATATCCTGTGGAGTGCTTACGACAGTATTTGGTATATTAAAAAGCGTTTTGTGGATATTACTTAGAGGAAAAAAATGCACAGGAGTTGGATAGGTCAGCTGTGAGGTGTATAATGCTGGGTTAAAATGAGATATGATATATATGTGAGGGGATTCAGCAGGACTAAGATTTATCTTCCCTTTCTAGACTATCCAGATCAATGAAAGCCACAGTGTCTCACTGCCTTCTTCACTGGTGTGACCTCAGAGTGCTTCATTCAGTGCATGTTTGGAGAACGCCATTGTCAATAAAGAGAACAAGAGAGGACTGAATCTGAAAAGGACTGAAAAGTTTGCAGCATACATGCCAAATTTATCAAAACCCTAGTCTAGTGGTCAGGGAAGAGATATTTTTTCAAATGCATATATTGTTCAGGGGAGAACAATTCCATATAGTGCTGGAGGTCAGAGATTAGGGACCAGACAGACCTTATTAGGAAGGTCCAGCCCAATCTTGGAAGGCTGTTCTATGAGCAGGCAGATCCCACAGGGAAGCCTCTGTTGTGAGATCTGGAACAGGAAATATTCAGGTAGAAGCAGGCTGGTTATCCGTCAGGGAAGCAGGTTAGGAAAATCACTTTTAAGCACTATTCTAAACCTAAAATCTTTGATTTTTAAGAGCTAACATAGGCCAGAGTCTATTTTAAATGGCAGCAGTTATAAGTTAAACATTAACCATTTCATCCATTAAGTTCCATCCAAGGTTTGCTACGAATCCTTGGCCTGGATAAGCCAGTATCAGAAATTTTAACTAAAAGTGAAATGAATTTGAGGAAATTTATCTGCATCTTATCCTACACTTCAAGCAAAACAAGGCTTTGCTATACTATTTTGGAGAAGAGACAGAGGAAAGATGCATATGCAATGTCTTTGAACCTGGTATCCTCAGAAGTTAGGTGAAAGGGCCATTGCCTCTATTTGGGGCTAAGGTGGTCATAATGAAACACACTGTCAATAGTCTTACACACACTCAGAACATGGGAACACAGAGAATCTTCAAATGTTAGGAAGCCAAAGTAGAAAGGGTAAAAAATGGAAAACTTTTTTGTACTGCATTAAAAAAAAAACAATAAAAAAACACCTATGACTTCGTCTTGGATTGAGACAAACATGGCTGCATTGCACAAGAGGTTAGCAGTGTCTTCAGAACACCAACAGCATGCATGGTGCTATGTGCCAAATTAATGGTAAGGATTGTCTCATTTTATGACTCAAAGAAGAGCAGATGGTTCGTGGGAGCTGGAGAAGGACTTTTCCCTCCTCAGAGGAAAACAGTGCAGTGCTCAGTCAGGATTAGGGCATCAGGGAGTGGAAGGTTTGCCTGGGCTGGATGCTCAATACATAGCAGGATGTAAAACAGTATGAGCAGTTGGGAAAGCAGCTCTATTCTCAGTATTGTGGGCAACTTCAGACTACTTAGTTCTTATATTTAATATGCTATGCACTAATAATAAGTGTAATATCATTCACAACAGCATTGTTGGTGAAAACAAAAAACCAGAAAATTACCAAAATGACTGATGGCTGATAAACACTTAGTTATTTACGAAATGTTCCTATGGTAGAATATTTTGTAGCAACTAAAAAAAATGATTTCTATGTATTGATAAAAGAACAGTAGTCAGTGCTATATTACTAAGAGATGAAAGGAAGGTACAGCATGGGGTGGAAAATACTAACATACACACTCTTGTGTATAGACCCGTACTTGGGGCATACTTTCTTGAAAATGAATAATCGCCATGGGGCTATTCTACCATAGACACTATGGAGATGTATTCCTGGAAGCTCGCGCTAGATATGGCTCCATGGTCTGATCCTATCCTTCCAATTGACTCCTGTGATAAAGTCTTCTATCTCTTCTTCATACAATTGCTTGTCAACCCCTCTAAGCTACAGTGATATTATGGGTGTTACAGAACATTCAATGATTTCCATCAAAGCCTCTCTTAAAAAACAAGAAACAAAAAAACCCTACACTTCACATATAAAATTCATTATTTAAAAAAAAGATTCAGTGGTTTTTACTAGTCACATGCAACTAACATCAGTACCCAACTGCAGAACATTTTATCCTGCCAAAGAAACCCCATATCCAATGAGTTACTTTCCATTTTTCCTTTCCACTTTCTATACACTGCCTCTAATTACCATTAATCTTGTCTTAAAGGATTTTCCTATTGTAGATATTTCAGATAAAAGAATTCATACAATAGGTAGCCTTTTTTTTTTTCTGACTTCTTTGCTAAGTGTAATGTTCTTCAGGTTTATTCATTTTTAAAGTACATATCAGTATTTTATTCCTTTTTATGACTGATTAGCATTCCACTGTATATTTAACATACTTAGTCATTCACCGATGAATAGACATAAAGATTTTCATTTTTTGGCTACTAAGAAAAATACTTTTGTGAACATGATTTTGCACATATATATTATTTTCTCTTGGGTATATATCTAGGAGTGGAATTTGCAGGTTATACGGAAACTCAAAGTTTAACCTAAAGATTTGCCAGACTACAAAATAAATGCACCATTTCATGTCTCTACAACCATTGTATGAGGGTTCCAATTTCTCCAGATCCTCACTATCACTTGTCCTTATCAGCTTTTTTAGTATAGCTATCCTAGAAGCTATGAATTTGAATTTCATTTGGGTCTTGATTTACATTTCCCTATTGGTTAATAATATCAAGCATCTTTTGTACAGGCTTATTGGTCATTTGTGTATCTTCTTTGGAGAATGTCTATTTAGGTGCTTTGCCCATTTTTTAAACTGGGTTGCCTTTTTATTGTTGAGCTGTAAGAATATTTTATATAATCTATGTACAAGTTCCTCATATTCTGGATACAATTCCATTAAGTATATGTCTATAAATGCTTTCTCCTGCTTTCATGAGTTGTCTTAATGAAGTCTTTCGAGATACAAACATTTTTAATTTTAATGAAATCAGGTTTATTATTTTGCCCCATTTGGTTATTTGCACTTTAGGTATCATATCTATGAAACTTGCCTAATCCAAAGGCAACAAGATTTATACCAACGTTTTTACAGTTTTAGCTTCACTTTTAGGTCTTTGACCCATGTCAAGGTAATTTTTTCACATAGTATAAAAAAGGGGGGTCTAATTTTATTCTTCTGCATGTTGCGGCTGTCCATGACCATATGTTAAAAGGCTATTCTTTCCCCATTGCAAGGTCCTGATATACTTGTAAGAAAAATAAGTATGAATGGCAAGGTTGGATTAGGGTCTGTTTTGTTCTATTGATCTGTATGTCTGCACTAATTCCAGTATTGTCCTGTTTTGATTCCTGTAACTATGTGCTGTAGTTTTTCTAACACTGAGAAGTATGAGTTCTTGAACTTTGTATTGGCTATTCCGTATAAATTTTAGAGTCAATTTATCCATTTCTCAGGAAATAGAAAAAGCAGTTGATAGTTTTTGCAGCTGAAGATCAGTTTAGGGACTGCTGCTACCTAACAAGTTAAAATCCTTCAATTCAGAGACACAGATATTTTTCCATTTATTTAGTTTTTAATTTCTTTCAACAATGTTTTATAGTTTTCAGTATATGTGTTAAATTTATATGAAATTTTTCCCATGAGTATATTCCATTTTTGATATTTCAAGTAAAATTTGTTTTCTTAGTTTCTTTTCAGATTATTTACAGTTATTGTATACAAACACAATTGATTGTTATATATTCAGTTGATCCTGTTTATCAGTCTAACAGTTTGGGGGGTGGGTAGGATTCTGTAGGATTTTCTATATACAAGATCATCTGCAAATAGATTTATTTCTTCCTTTCTAATCCAGATGTCTTTTTTTTTTTTTTTTTCACTTTCTTGGCTAACTGTCTTATACAATTTTGATTACAGTACAATTCCTCCTTTCTCTCTTCAACCATTGACTTGAAAGGAAGAAGAATCCCTGTAAAACTGAATTTTAATATCCATCAGGATGTTTTTCTTTTATGTCTTTGCAAAAAGTTCAAACAAACACTTGTACAGTTTTTACTAGTTATTCTGGGTCAAAACTGTCAGTCAAAACAGATATTAACTGTAGGTAGGAAGAGAACTCTATGGAGAAGCAAATATTTTTGTGGAAAAAAATCAATTTAGGATTACATGACAATGCACTCATTGGATGAGAGTTTTTCAGAATGGGAGACTAACATTTATTTGCCAAGAAAGAACACAGATATTGTCATGATTGACTGACTGTATAAGATCAGCAAAACTAACAGCTGATTCTGCAAAAAGATAAACAGAATTGACAAATCTTTGGTTAGTTGGGCCAATAAAAATAGACAAAGGGCTCAAATAAATAAATTCAGAAATGAAAAAGGAGAAATTACAATAAATGCTACAGAAATACAAAATATTATGAGACTACCATCAACAAAATTATATGTCCATAAAGCTGACCACCTAAAAGAAATGGATAAATTCCTAGAAAGTTATAAATTCCCACAATCGCATCATGAAGATATTAGAAATCTGAAATCACCGATTATTAGTAAGGAGATTGAATCAATAATCAAAAATCTCTGAATAAATAAGAGTCCAGGATCAGATGATTTTACTTGTGAATTCTACTGTATGGTCAAAGAACAATTGATACCAAATGTTCTCAAACTCTTTCAACAAGCAGAAGGCAGAGAACACAGACTCAAGCAATCCCCAGCCTCAGCTTCCAAGGTAGCTGGGATTACAGGCGCGCACCACCACGCCCAGCTATTTTTGGGGACTAGGTCTCACTACATTGGGGTTATATTTATACCTTGGCAATGAACAATTACAATGAGGCAATTAGGCAATAAGGAAAGGAAAACCCCCAGGGTCCCAAAACAGTGACAAAAGGCAAAGCACCTACAAAAGTTAAGTGCCTTTTAACACTTTAAAGGTGTCTCTTAAGTAAAGCATTTTTCAAAGACCAAAGGTAAGCCGGGCACTGTGGTGCATGCCTGTAAACGACAGCCTATGCAGTGGGCTAGGGATCATGGTTTGAGTCCCACCAGGGGTAATATAGGGAGACCTAGTCCCCAAAAATAGCTGGGCGTGGTGGTGCACGCCTGTAATCCCAGCTACCTGGGAAGCTGAGGGTGGGGATTTCTTGAGTCTGTGGTACCACAGGCAATGTGAGCCTGCGGTTCCATGGGCAAAAAACAGTGAGACCTAGTCTCAAAAAAAGAGAAAAAGAAAAGAAAAAGAAAAAAAAAGTGATTTATTCCAGAGATGCAGTGATGGTTCAACATCACAAATCATATGACATTCAACATTTACCTATTTACAAATAAAACTCAAATGATTATCTCAATAAATGCCAAAAAAATTAACAAAATTCAACATCCATTTTACAAAATAAAATGTAAAAATTTTATTCATTTATGAATTCAAAATTCATTTATAAAAACTCTTAACAAAGTGCGCATAAAGGCACCTCACCATCATTAATGCCACATTTGCCAAGCGCAGAGCTAATATATTACTGAGTGTTGAAAAATTGAAAATTTTTCCTTTAAGTTCACTCTTTTTTTTTTTAAATATATATATAAATTATATATTTCACATCTTTATAATCCCCAGGGTTCACCTACCTTCTCCCCTCCCTGACTTTTCTCATCACCCTCCCCCAAGTTGTGTACTTCAGTTTGTTTGTTAGCGTGTTTTCACTTTTCCTCCTGGCCTTTTATTTTATTTTTCCTACGTCCCATATATTAGTAAAACCATTTGGTTTCTGTCTTTTTCTTTCTGATTTGTTTCTGCTAATATGATTTCTTTAAAGTACATCCATGCCATCATAAAATTGTCAAATTTGCCATTTTTAATTGATGAGTAATATTCCATTGTGTATATAGACATCTTTTTCATACAGCCATCTGTCTTGGGCTATTTGGGTTGTTTCCATGTCCCTGCAATTATGAATAGTGCTACAGAAAACATACAAACACAGGTGTCCCTTTGTATAAGTATTAAGGTCTCCTTTAGGGAGATTTCCAGAAGAGCAATTGATGGGTCAAATGGTAGTACCATTTCCATTAGTTTGAGGGTCCTCCACACAGCTTTCCATAGTGGTTGACCAGTTTATATACCCACCAGTCATGTAACAGTGTTTCTTTTCTCCACATCCACACTAGCACTTGTTGTTGCCTATTTTTTGGATGTGGGCCATTCTTACTGGTATAAAGTGGTATCTCATTGTGGTTTTGATTTGCATTTTCCTGATTGCTAGTGACATTGAGCATTTTTTCATGTGTTTGTTGGCCATTTGTATTTCCTCTTTGAAGAAGTGTCTTTTTAGTTCTCCCCATTTTTTAGCTGTTTTTTTTCTTTGATTTTGTTAAGTTGTATGAGTTCTTGTGTACCTTTGTTTTCAGACCCTTACCACTTGTACAAAAGGCAAAATTTTTTTCCCACTTGATTGGGTTTGTTTTTGTTTTTCTGTTGTCTGTTTTGCTGTAGAGAAGCTTTTTAGTTTGATGTAGTCCCATCTGTTTATGTTTTCCTTCATTTTTTTTACTGGCTATGGATGTGTCCAGAAATGGATTTCTGAATTGTAACTCATGGAGGGTTTTGCCCAGGTTTTCCTCTATGTATATTATGATTTCAGGTCTTACATCCAAGTCTTTTATCCATTTTGAGTTGGTTTTTGCACAAGGTGTTAAGGAGGTTTCTTGGTTCATTTTTTTTGCATGTTTTGGCCCAGTTTCCCCAGCACCATTTATTGAAGAGGTTGTCCTTGTTCCAATGTAAGTGTTTCACTCCTCTGTCAAAGATTAGTTGACTATATATGTGTGGTTTTATTTCAGAGCACTCAGTTCTGTTCTACTTGTCTGTCTGTTTTTGTACCAGTACCATCTATTTTAATTACTACAGCTTTGTAGTATAGTTTGAAATTTGGAATAGTAATACCTCAGTTTTCTCTTTTTCTGGTCCGAAGGCTTTTTGATATATGAGGTCTTTTGTTATTCCATATGAATTTCAGTATTTTTTGCTCAATTGCTTTAAAGAATGTCATTGGGATTTTTATAGGGATTGCATAGAATCTGTAGATTGCTTTTGGTAGGATGGCCATTTTGATGATGTTAATTCTTTCAATCCATAAGCCAGGAATGTCTTTCTATTTCCTTATGTCTTTTTCTATCTCTTTTAGAAGCATTTTGAAATTTTCTTTGTATAGTTCTTTCACATGTTTTGTTAAGATTATTCCCAGGTATTTAATTTTTTTGGTGTGATGATAAATGGGATGGTTTTTTGATTTCTTCTTCTTCTATTTGACTTTTTGTGTATAGGAAAGCTACTGACTTCTGTGTGTTGATTTTGTAACCAGCTACCTTACTGAACCGGTTTATTGTCTTGAAGCAGTTTTTCTATAAAAATTTTGGGTTCTCTATATAGAGAATCATCTCAACAGCATAAAATGATAGCTTCAGTTCCTCTTTTCCTAATTTTATTTCTTTTATGTCTTTCTCTTGTCTTGTTGCCCTAGCTAGAACTTCCAGTATGATGTTAAAAAGTAGTGGGAATTGGGAGGATGCCCACTCTTATCACAGTTATTTAACATAATGTTGGAAGTCTTAGAGCAACTAGACAAGAAAAATAAGTGAAAGGCAGGCCAGTCATGGTGGTGC
This sequence comes from Uropsilus gracilis, assembly GCA_004024945.1. NCBI lineage: Eukaryota > Metazoa > Chordata > Mammalia > Eulipotyphla > Talpidae > Uropsilus > Uropsilus gracilis. The sequence continues at coordinate 15,635 of PVHY01007572.1, forward strand.
ATGCCTGTAAGTGGAAGTCTAAGAAGTCACTTCCAGGGCCAGGGATCTCAGTTTGAGTCCTGCCAGGGGCATGTAGCAAGACCTAGTCCCAAAAAAAAAATAGCTGGGTGTGGTGGCACACACCTGTAATCCCAGCTACCTGGGAAATTGAAGCTGGGGATTGCTTGAGTCTGTGGTACCCCGGGGAACATGAGCCTATGATTCCACAGGCAAAAATAGCAAGACCGAGTCTCAGAAAAACAAACAAACAAAACCCCCCCCCCCAAAAGAAAAGAAAAATAAGTGAAAGGCATACAATTCAGAAAAGCTGTCACTGTGTGCAGATTATATATGTTATATATGTTTATATATAATGACATAATTTTTTAAGATTCATATATTATATGTTAAATGTTATATATAAACCACCTAGATATATATTTAAGCCTTAAAGACTTCACCAAAAAACTGTCAGAACTAGTAAATTAATTCAGTGAAGTTGCTGGATATAAAATCAATATACAAAAATGAGTTACATTTTTATACAAATCTATTAGAAAGCAAAATTTTATTTTATTTATTTATTTTATTTTTTGGAGATATATAAATGTATTTAATCAACATACTGTGCATGATAAATGTATGCAATTTTATGTGTCAGTTATATCTCATTAAAGCTAAGGTGAAATACATGGTATGCCCAAAGATGTAAATACTTCATTATTTTTTTTTCTTTTTAAAATATTTTTAAATTTTGTATATAAATATATATACACACATATATTACATTATTGTGTATCCCAGGGTTTTCCCATTTCCTTAACATCTGTTAACCATCTTATTCTTTTGTGCTCTCTGCTTCCCCTGCTTTCTTCCTCCTCCTCATACAGGAGGAGGACAAACAAATGTCATTTGCAGCAACATGGATGGAGCTAGAAGGACTTATATTAACAGAAATAAGCCAGAAAGACAGGATGGTCTTACTTATATGAAGGATATAGGTAAAAACAAACGAATAAAAAAATTAGAAACAACCAACAGAACTGGACGATAGAAAGCAAAATTTTAAAAATCACAATTAAGAGTATATCAAACAGAATTAAGGAGCCTAGTAATAAATTCAGACAAAGTAAAAACTTCAAAGAAAACTGTAAGACTGATGAAAGAAGTTATAGAAGACAGAAGGAAATGAACAGAATGTACTGAACTGGTAGAATTCATAATGTTAAAATGTCCAATTCAAAGCATATTCCAAAGTCAGTGTGCCTATTAAAATTCCAAAGGCATTTTGCATAAAACAGAACAAATGACAAGGGTCTCGCCGCGGGCAATGGAGCCCGCGCCCTCCGAGGCCACATCACGGTGGCGTGTTCGCCGTGTCCCGCACGCACAGGCTCCACTCGCCTCTAGAGGTCAGGTGGGGTGGAGCTGGGGTCAGCCTGGGAAGCTGCGGGACTTGCTGGCGTGCGGGTGACGTGCGCCTATGGCAGCCTTGACAGCGGACACGGAGCCCGGCATGCACGGGCCAGCACCAGCCTGGTGGAGGGAGTGGGGCGAGGCTGGTGTCAAGCCGGGGACCTTCCCCGATCAACCGGCGCATGGGTCTTGCACGGGCAGTGGAGCCCGCGCACTCCACGGCCACGTCACGATGGCATGGTCGCCACGTCCCGCATGCACCGGCTCCACTTGCCTTGCCTCTTGAGGCTGGGTGGGGTGGAGCTGGGGTCAGTCCAGGGAGATGCGGGGTTGGGCCGGCGCGGGCCCCACCGCACATCTGAGCCCTGTGAAGAAGCAGAGTGCGTTGTGCTGGGGGAGGAGGGGGGTGGTGGTGGTGGTGGTCTAGTCCACCACAGACCCCTCTGGGTTTGCCTCCACTCATGAGAGCCCTAACCAGGAATAAGTATCTTAAAACAATTATTCATCCACAGAAACCAAATAAGTGAGGTACGGGAGGAAAGACCCTTAAAATTGTGCCACCCAGGCAGGACTCAGGGGAACAGGGTGAGCACCACCCAGCACTGAACTAGGAGAACAAACAAAATACAATGCCTACAATGCCACTGAGGAGCTGTGAACGGAAACCTGGCACAGAGATGCTGTCAATAACGGCACTGCACACCCTTTTTGCTTAGAGGGAAGAGGCTTGTCGAAAGCCAAGTATGGTGGCTCATGCCTGTAAGCTTCAGCCTATGAAGCGGCTGGGGCTAGGGATCGTGATTCAAGTCCTGCTCGGGGCAACACAGAGAGACCTAGTCCCAAAAAATAGCTTAGCGTGGTGGTGCACGCCTGTAAGCCCAGCTACCTGGGAAGCTGAAGCTGGGGATTGCTTGAGTCTGTGGTATCAAGGGCAACGGGAGCCTGTGGTTCCATGGGCAAAAATTGCAAGACCTAGTCTCAAAAAAAAAAAAAAAAAGAGGCTTGCCAAATGGCAGTGGCCCCACAGCAAAGCCCTAACGGAGGAGACCTGTCCCTTCGAGGATCTGCTCTTCCAAAACATACAGCTGGGAGCCATGCCCCCAAAACCAAAGACCTGAAGCATGACTGAAGGAGCAACAAAATGTTGTAGAAATTGTGGGGATGAGATCCTCCAAGAAACAAAAATCAATCATACCAAGCCAAAGGTGCACCAATCGGTCTATGAAGGCAAAAGCAGTACAGGAAAGATAAACAGCACGCTCTACCGATCCTGGGAAATTACACCCTCACCAAGGATGAGGAAATGGATCCAGAAAAGAAAAAACAAACAAACAAAAAAAAGACTAAAGGGCTAAATATGGACAAACAACAAAAAGAAAGGAGGCAAAGTGACCAGGGGAGATGTGATGTGGTGGGGTATTCCCATGGGGATCAGCAATTATACAATCATGTATTGTAAAAAATCCAAAAATAAAATTAAAAAATTAAAAAAAAATAAAACAGAACAAATAAGACTAAAATCTGTATGGAACCATAAAAGAACCCAAATAGCCAAAACAATCTTGGGAAACAAGAACAAAGCTGAGAGATCCCTGATTTCAAATTATATTATAAAGTTACAGTAAGTAGTATGATACTAGCATAAAACAGATATAAAGATTAGCAGAACAGAATCCAGAAACAAACCTGTGCAAACAATCCAATATCAAAACGAGTAGAGGAGGAAAAAATTAAGACAAGCAGAGAATGTGAATAGACCTTTTCTCAAGTAACACATACAGATAACCCAACAACTATGCAACATCATTAATCATTATACAAATACAATCAAAACCACAATAAACATCATGTCATACCTGTTAGAATGGCTATTCTTGTTTTAATGGTGTTGAGAAGGATGTAGAGAAAAGGTGGGATGAAAATTGATATAGCCACTATGGAAAGGAAAAGAGTAAAGAGGTTTCTCAAAAAAATTAAAAAAGAACTACCATGTTCCACTTATGAGTATTTACCTAAAGAAAATGAAATCAATATTTGAAAAACTACATATGTCCCTATGCTCACTGTGTATTATTTACAGTAAATGTTCAGTGATGGAAACATGAATACAGAAGTTGTGAAGTGGTGGAATACTATATACAGAGACTCTTTTAGAGCTCTGGGCAGGAGAGGGACTATAGAATCCAATTCAATCATGAAAAAGAACAAAATCTTGTTATTTATAATAACATGGATGAAACTTCAGGGAATTATGTAAAGTGAAATAAATCAGTGAGACAAATGCCTCATAATCTAATTTATATGTGAAATTAGAAATAAAACAAACGACAGGGAAAACAAGCTCCTAAATATGGAGAACAGATTGGTAATTGCCAGTGGGTGGGCAAAAATGGGTTAAGGGAGTGAAAAGGCACAAGTTTCAGTTATAAATAAGTCATAGGGATGTAATGTACAGTAAAGTGAGTATAGTTAATACCATATTGCTTGTATGAAAGTTGCTGAGGGTAGATCTTAAATCTTAAAAAAAAAAAGTGAACTATTACAGAATCTATGTATAGATTGGTTTACATAGAAAGTTTTTTTTTAGAAAAGTAGTGTTATAATGAATCAGTGCTAATGAGCAACAATACAGGAATAAACACTCATGTATAATTTTATTTCTGAAGGATTCACAGAAAATGCTAACAATAATCATCTTAGTGGTGGGGATGGAATATTATACCTCTCTAAACTGAGTTTTACTATTATGTGTTTCACTTCTGAAAAAAGAAAAAGAAAAAAGCCATGATTAACTAAGGGATGGTCATGAATCACTTTCTTTCTAAATGTTTTTTCTATATTTAAAAAAAAGTCTATTAAATGTCACTATGAAAAATGAAACACCATGCACAGTAAATACGTAATTAGGAGATTATGTACGTGAATTCTATTTCCTTCCTTAGCAAAAGTTAAGCAATGAGTAACCAGGGAATGCCCTGGAAAGGGGGAGGTTTATTTGAGTTCAACTATACAGAACATTTCTGTCACCTTTGCTGGGGAGAAGGGGGGGAAATGAGGATTAAGGGTATCCTTACAGCAGGAAATAGGAACTGAGTGGGCAGCTCCAGGGGTAGAGCTAGCCTTTGGAAAAGGGAAGGGCAGAGCCCATCTCTGGTTGGCTGGAATAGGAGCCCTAATGTTTTTCAGCAAATGTTGGCAGAGGTGTAGCACCCTCATGTCATGAAAGGGTAGAGACAGTCTACACAACTAGCCTGCTAAGTGTGTGTGGTTCAAACATTGAACTAGACAGGGAGAGTAGGGTAGAAAGTGTCCTGGGCCTGAGGGATGGAGGGTGTGGGGTAGGAATTCCAAGCACAAGTGTAGTGACCTGAGGAGCAGCTCATGATAGTCTTAAGGGGTGAAGAGATCAAACCTAAGGTAAAAACTATTAGAGACCATGGAGACATAAACGTTGTGGTCAAATTTTATATAGAGGCCAGAGTAACTATACAGAATAGATGTAGAGGCAGACTCACCAGGGTGATTAGACCAGAAGTAGGTTTGGGGAGGCTGTGAGAACCCTATATATCATAGAAGCATTGCTGATTTAATTTTTATCTCAAGCTATTAGTTTGAACATCTTTGTTGAATGTTCTGATTTCCTTCTTTTTTTTCTTTACTTTTTCTTTCTTTTCTTTTCTTTTTTGCTTTTAATCCCATCCTTTTTATTTGTAACCAGGCATTCTTGTATTCTTTAATATCCTCATAATTTCTTAGTCAACTTTTTGAATATTCCAGCCAATTGTAAGCATATCTGGAGGAAAGGTTGGTAGTTCCTATCTTGGTTGGTGAGAGTGGAAAGTGCTAGATGCCCTTTGTGATGGACTCCATGAGTAGTACTAGTGAGAGAAGAGATGGGTCCCTCCCTGTATCTCTCTCACTTGTTAGAGTCAAACATTACCAGGTTTCAAAGGGTCTAGCTGATAGTGCCAACAGGTATTTATTGTAGGTCCACAAAAATGGTACTTCCTTATGATGTGCTCTGAACATGTGCTCTAAATGATTTTCATGCATCCCTCACAATTATCTGTAAGGTAGAAACTATTGTTGTTATTCCCACTTACAGTAAGGAGTTGAAAGCTCAGTGAGCTGTGCATCTATCTCAAGTTGCAAGTAGCAGAACGTGGACTAGATGGTTATCCAGGCAGTTAGGCTTTCACACTGCTCTTATAAATCCTAGACCACTCTCCTAAAATAGAAACCTGTAAGCATCCTCAGATGGCTCTCTAAAAGGAGACACATGTACAACTAGACCTTGGCTAAGAAGAAGCTGGGACTATTGCTTTTCACTGCTGAAAATCATAACAAACGTCACAAAGCACACATATTCAGCTAGTTCCTTTCATGGGTAAAACTAATTTGCAATTAGGGGCAGCTTTATATCATACTGTTGAAAGGTTTCTTTGAAGTTTACATTTTAATCAGTTTTTAATAACCCCAAATGAAGAGCTCACTCAATCAGAGCCTCAGGATCCTAAGTATTTCTAGCCTCAAGTCTGGGTTCTTAAAGTAGCCACCTAAATCCATCTGATCCATTCCTATGTGTTATTCCAGAAGCTAGAAAATCTTCCCCACAACTCAATTTTCATTACATCATTTCTTGGAATGGAAATTGCACCCATTTGCTTAGAATTTGGTATCTACATAACTCCATTGCTTACCCTGTCATTCACTAGTTCATTTTCAGCTTCATGGGTTGTTATGCCTATCCTGTTCAGCCAGCCCATTCTCAATGCCCATTTCCACAGTCAATTCAGTTTTAGATCTGGCAGGCACTGCTCATTGAGTTCCCATCTATCAGTGTCAACTCTATCCTTTCCTACTATCCTACCTCAAGTTTCACATATTTCAGTAGCTCTTTCTTACTCAGTCTATCATTAATAAACTCAGTTACTAGAACTCTGAGAATATAGCCCAAAATGTGTCTCCTGACTATCTTAGAAGCAGCAGTATTTCAGCTCTCCAAATAATATATAAGGAATCTTAGAGATAGAGATTCTGATGTCTGTCTCTGATGAATTTACCAAATACTTACCCAGTGCCAAGTACCATGGTACAAAAGGATATATATGTGGGGCTTTTCATACTACATGGAGGAGCTTTTTTTTTTTTTTAAGAGAGGGGAAGATAGAGGGAAATTTCAGCAGAAGAGTAGCAGAACCATAGGGTGTTTTAAATAGAGGAACGCAGTGACAGTGAGGAAGACAAACTATAGAAATAAGATAATATTGGATTGGAGACTATTGGATTATAGAAGCAAGATTTTAAATTTTAAACACAGAGATAGTAGTATTAAGGGTGAAGAAGCATTGAATTGAAAAATATTTATGAGGCAAGTTCATGGAAATGGCTGGGAAACCTACGAGGGGTGAATGGAAGGAGAGAAGAAGAAGTGTTCGTAAGAGTCCAGGGTTTCTTGTTGGCTGAGTGTGTGAACCTATGCTACCAGGATAAGATCAATGCTATTAGGAGGTGAGCAGACAGGGGTGAAGAGAGGGCATTGCTAGAGTGAGATGATGAGAGGGTATCCAGGAAGAAATGTTGTGAAATGGGTAATAAGACATTTACATTTGACCTTTAAGAGAGAGTTGGGTTGGCCTAGAGACTTGGTATGAAGGTATGGAGGTAAGGCTGGTAGTGCCTGTGCCCTGTTCATATCCCATTGGACCCCTTTACCATTTGTGTAGTCTCTGGCTCTTGTCATGTTCTCAGTGACTCTGTCGGATATGGTCCTTGGTTGCCTGAACTTGAACACATGAGCCAGAAACACCTGGGAATGCACATCTTTCTAAGTAATGATGACATGTGGGGGGGGGGTATACACACTCTGGGCCCCTGGCTCTGAGGCTGAACCACATTGCCTGTGTGACCAGAATTTCATACCATGGTTTGGTTTCCTTCTCACTTTCACTTCCCCTCCATTTTTCCCTCCTGGGATTCTTTCTAATAAATCTTGCTCACATGAACCTTGTCTCAGCGTCTGCATCTAAAAAAACTCATCTGAGATGGTGGTTAGAGATGACACTATTCCAGGAGGGTATGTAGGAACGAGTGAAGTCCCTTGGAGAACACCAAGTGTATGGGTGTAGGGAGACAAAGAGAGACTGTGAAGGAGATGGAAAAGGGATAACAAAAAGGGACAAGGAGAATCAGAGAGTGTTTGCCATGAAAGCCAGGTGATAGAAATTTCCAGAAGGAAAAAGTTAATAACAGTATCAAACAAAACAGAGGAGTCCAATAAAAACTGAAATGTTTACACAATCTGTAACCATTAGGGCACTTTGGGAATAAAGTTTCCCTAGACTTGTGAGCTGGTCGATGGTTCAAAGTGATGGCCGCTTCATCAGTTTCCCTTTGTCACCCACCCTCCATTCTTCCTTATGGGCAAAGTGTTTGAAAGTTCACATATATATGTTCTATATATATATATAAGTTCTATAATCGGTGTCAAAGTACTGTTCTACCTTTGAACTATAATTCATCTTTGAATTATAAACTCATCCTTTATTTGAGTATAAACTATTTAACTATAAATTCATCTTTTGATGAATTATATTTATATAATTGAACTATAAATTCATCTTTTACTCTGTTACATCTATTACTCTATTACCAACCTATGAGCTGGTACTCAGGCATCTGAGAAGTCAGGATAGATATAGATGGGTTTATAGAATTGAAGGGAGAATGTGGCTGGTGACTTTAGCTTTCCTCCATGAGATGGGGGCAATGAAAGGAAGGAAGAGCAGGAAAGGTCCAGAATCAATACTGTTTATTCTCAACAAAGGGTGAAGAGAGTTGTCCAAGGAATTTTGAAAGGATTTACTCACAACCGAAGGGGCTGGTAGAGATGGAAAGAAGGCAGGTAGGGGATCCCCAGGATGGAGAAGCAGTGGGAAAAGTTGAACCTCATGATTGGAGATTCTCCACAAGGGGAATTTTTCCATGAAGCTGGTTTGTGCAGCTATACATGAATATATTCCCACAAGTGGGTGGAAAAAGACTACTATGTTCTTCAAGGATTAGAAAATGAAATTTCAAGGGAACTGTTAGAGATAAAAGTTTCATGCCTATTAGTAAATGCTTAAATATAGGTATATCAATCTATAGATAGATCTATATTTAGATCTATAGACACAATTATAGATACATTTATAGATCTATAGAATGTATTTATAGATGTATCTATATTAGGATCTATAGATAGATCTATAGATACAGATATCTACGGATTTTAATAAAAAGATAGGCTAAACCATTTTTCAAATGAATGTACAGCACTTGAGCATCATGCAAACTCACAGAACTCTTGACATATATGTTTTATTTGGCTATGGATAGAATGGTACTTGTGTTTTTTTCTCTACTATGGTATGCCTTTGTGACAAGAGGGAAGGCAGGAAGAGATGCCTGCATCTTAATAGGATTGTATCAACTAGGAAGCAGTGACTTAGACAGAAGGGCTACATCACTTCTGGGCCTGTCAACACCTCAACATGATTTAAAGTTTGTCTCAGCATGAGCTTGACTTTAACAATGAATCCTGAAAGAAGAGGAAGTGATAATAAATTGCAAACAATAAAAACCAACAGAGACTTTTTTTGACCCTGCCATTTTAGCTCTTCCATTTCCCCAACCTATCAGGATGTGCTAACTAAAGCACTCAGAGAAGATGCCAGAATCCAGCTGTGCCCTGGAGACCAGAGGCCTTTTAGAGCCCCCCTTCCTCCACACCCACAGAATCTTCCTTGGCAAGAATCATGACTTTCAGAAGAGAACTGGGAAAGCTTTTAGACTAGGGGTGGGGAAGGCCTAATAGGGGAGGGTATGGTGGGAGTGAACTCCTGGGCAGAGTAGACCAGCGGTAATATCAAGCCCATGATTGGCAGAAGGGTGAGGGAGCGCCTGGAGAGAGCTATGAGTCTTGTCTATGTGAAAGGCATGTTTAATAATTAACAAAAGAAAAAAGGCATGGAGTCAGTAATGTGACGCCAGCATTCTGAAATAATGAACAAATTGCCATGTCTCAGGAACCTGCAGCCACTTTGCAGGCTCCCCAGACAATGAAGGCTAAGAAGGCCAGGGCAACACAGGAATTGTGGAAACCAAAGGCAACTCACAAGCAAGTTGATCTAACACACATTTTGAGAGAACCATGATGGATGGAAGATGCAAACAGAAAACCTTTCTTATAAATTACTGCAATTAGACCAATCAAGACAAAAAATTTTCTCTTTCACACTTTGCCAGTATGCTAGTATCTATATTGAACACAGTGATGAATCTTTTTTAGATATCTCATGAAATAAGACACGTCCTTTCACAAGTAAAAGGACTAAGATACTCCAAAGATGTACTTTTATTTTTTTTAAACCCTGTAAGACCTTGTATAGTTAAGTTAAATGGAGTATCTTTTTAATGCAGTTAAATGTTATATAACTTTCCATGGAGAGAAGGGATGATGTAGGGTAAAGATGATGGTTTTAACCCTCTACTAGGTTCTTTATGAGCTGTATAATGTTGAATACCTTATTGTCTTTATTTTATTAGGGTAACATTAGCTTATAACACTGTTTGTATTTCAAAAGTATAGGAACTCTCCTTTCAGGTGTTATCACACTGAACCCACCACCAGATGAAGCTGAGTTCACATTATTCAGTGTGTTCCCATACCACTTTGTTCTCATTCCTCGTCCCTACTCTGCATGACTCAAGTTTTATAGTAAGAGTTCCAGGAAGGCTGGGCACGGTGGCTCGTGCCTGTAAGCTTCAGCCTATGAAGCGGCAGGGGCTAGGGATCGCGGATCGAGTCCTGCCTGGGGCCTGTAGTGAGACCTAGTTCCAAAAAATAGCTGGGTGTGGTGGTGTGCGCCTGTTATCCCAGCTACCTGGGAAGCTGAGGCGGGGGATTGCTTGAGTCCGTGGTACCCCGGGGAATGAGAGCCTGCAGTTCCACGGGCAAAAATAGCGAGACCTAGTCTTAAAAAAAAAAAAAAAAAAAAAAAAAGAGTTCTAGGGTTTGCTGTTAGTTTGGCTTCATCTGATCCTTTGTTTGGTTTCTTTATATTCTACATGTAGGTGACACCATTGGGTTTGTTATTTTCCTCCTGACTTATTTTGATTAGCATAACTCTTCCAGTTCAATCCATGTTGCTGCAAATGGCAAGAGCTTATTCAGTCTTTCTGAGTCTTAGCCATCTAGTGAAAACTCTAAATAATCACCAAGATAGATAGCCGGTGAAGCAGAAGAAAATCAAGAAGAATGTGACACACAGATGCCAAGGGAAGAAAGTACTTTAAGAAGGAGGTATGGTCAACTATGTTGAAAGTTACTGCAAAGACGGGCAAGAGAAGCTTCCATTGAATCTGACAACATGGGGATTATGTCAAGACACAAACTAAGACCTCTAAAATTGATCTTGGTCAAAGAAAACCCTACACAGTGCCTAACATCTTTTAGAATTAATAAACAAATTCAGTAAAGTTGCAAGATATAAAAATCATACAAAAATCTTGTTTTTTGTACACCAACAGTGTACAGAACACCAACAGTGAACTATCAGAAAGAGAAATTAAGAAAACAATCCCATTTACAATTATACCAAAAAGGATAAAATACCTGAGGAATAAGGAAGTGAAATACAAATATAATGAAAACTGCAAGATATTGAAAGAAAATGAAGAAGACAGGGGGAAATGAGTGTTCCATGCTTAAAATTAGAAAAACTATCAAAATGTTCATATATGCAAGGTAATCTACTAGTCTACAGATTGAATACAATCCCTATCAATATCCAGTGGCATTTTTCACAGAAATAAGGCCGGGCACGGTGGCTCGTGCCTGTAAGCTTCAGCCTATGAAGCGGCCGGGGCTATGGATCGCGGTTCGAGTTCCACCTGGGGCCCGTAGCGAGACCTAGTTCCAAAAAAATAGCTGGGCATGGTGGCATGCGCCTGTTATCCCAGCTACCTGGGAAGCTGAGGCTGGGGACTGCTTGAGTCTGTGGTACCCTGGGCAACGAGAGCCTGCGGTTCCACGGGCAAAAACAGCAAGACCTAGTCTCAAAAAAAATTTTTTTTTCACAGAAATAGAAGAAACAATCCTAAAACTTGGATGGAGCCACAAAAGACTCCAAATAGCTAAAGTAATCTGAAGAAAGAATGAAGCTGGAGGCATCACACTTCTTTGTTTTAAATTATATTGTAAAGGTATAGTCATCAAAAGAGTATTGGTATAAAAGCACAGGTCAATGGAATAGAATAGGCAATCCAGAAATATACAGCCTCTGCAAATATAGTCAATTAATTTATGACAAAGGAGGCAAGAAAATACAATGGGGCAAAAGTCACTTCAATAAATGGTAGGAAAACTGGACAGCCACTTGCAAAAGAATGAAACTACACCATTATCTCACCATACATAAAAAATAATTCAAATGAGTAAAAGACTTTACTGTAATAACTTAAACCATAAAGTTCCTAGAAGAAAATATAAGTAGTAAGCTCCTGGACCACAATCTTAGTGATATTTTTTTCAGATTTGGCCCCAAATGCAAATGCAACAAAAGTAAATAAGCAGGACTATATCAAACTAACAAACTTCCTCAGAGTGAAGGAAAGAAAAGGAAAGAAATCCTCAACAACAAAAAGACAGCCTATGGAATGGGAGATGATATTTGTAATCACATATCTAATAAAGAGTTAATATCCAAAATATATAAAGAACTCATACAACTCAATTTAAAAAGTTCAGTTAAAAAATAATTAAAGAAACTGAAAGACTTTTATCCAAAGGCGTCATATAGATGGGCAACAAGCATGTGAAAAGATGTTCATCACTATTCATCAAGACCACAATGAGATCCAACTCACCTCTGTCAGAATGGCTATTGTCAAAAAAAAAGATAAGAAATAAGCCAGGTGTGGTGGCACACACCTGTAACCCCAGCTATCTGGGAAGCTGAGGCTAGGGATCACTTAAGTCTGCAGGTTCGAGACTACCCTGGGCAACATAGTGAGACCTAGTCTCTTAAAAAAAAAAAGAGAGAGGGATAAGAAACAGTAAGTGTTAGTGAGGATGAGGAGAAAAGAAATATAATTAAGACGGTTCCTCAGAAATTAAAAATAGAATCACCACATAACCCAACAATTGTCCTTCTAGGTAAATATCTAAAGAAAACAAAAACACACATTTAAAAAGATATATGTGCCCCTATGTTCAGGCATGTAACTAATCTAGGTGTCCATTGAGCAGATAAAGAAAACACAGACACACAGTTACTGTTCACCAAGAATGAAATCTTACCCTTTTCAATTAATGAAATAAGTCAGAGAGAGTCAAATACCATAAGGTTTCACTTAATATGTGGAATCTAAAACAAAAACAAGACCAACAAATAAAACTAAAATTATAGAGATAGAATACAGATTGGTGGCTACCAGAGGGGCAGAGGAATGTTGGGAAGCGGGCAAAATGGGTGAAAGGGAGGAAAAATTACAAACTTCCAGTTACAAAACAAGTCAAGGATATAAAGCACATTAGGACTTACCATCAATAATATGGTATTGCAAATTTGAAAGTTGCCAAGATGGTAAACAACTTATTGCAATGATGAATCATTATGTTCTACACTTGTGAACAAAATAATATTGTATATCAATTACACTTCAATAATAAAACTGTTCTTAATCCATCTTTTAAGATTGTGAAATATCTTGAAAGAGAAATGGATATCTTTGATGACTACATTGTTTGAAGATATAAAACCTTTCCCAAGGTTTTATTTGCATATTAAAACAAAACAAAATCTGGGAAAAATTTTGACAACCAGTTTTTCCTTGCACTTTCAGCAATTTATCTGTGCCCATTTAAGGGAGAATTCAAAGATATGAGAATAAACTAAATCTAGACTATATAACTGGGGGTAGGTTCAGATATATTTCCTCTTCATTGTAAGTGGATCTGATAAAAAATATTTTCCATACCAAAGCACAACAAATCTTTCAAATGCAGTCATTTCACGGTTAGCCTAAATTTAGGCAAACACAATTTCCGAACACTAAGACCAAGAAAAACTAATGCCATAATAAGCCTCCTATCACGAGTATCTAAAAATAGTGTATTCTTCTTCCCAGCTCCACACACAAAGGAAAAGCTCCTGACCTGGAGAAGCCAGGTTGAGGACAGACCCATGGACGCCAGAGTCACTTCAATCCTGTGAGCAATGACTTCCTATCATGCGCTCTGATCAGTCCATGTTAATTATGATGCATTTTCATGGAAGGGTTCTGGTCACACTGGCTGGAGGTATTGTTGGGATTTATAGAGAAGTAAAGAATGGAGAAACTGAGTCTACTTAAGTAACAAGATCAGCACAACGATCCACTCATACAAAAGCATCTTCCTATGTTAGCCACCTTAAAGCAAATCTCTGATCCACCTCTGTTTGTCTTCTTAGCCCTTCTCTCATCAAGTCCACACTTGCCAAAGTTCAACAAATCTTTCCTGACCTTCAATTCACTCTTACTGATTTCAATCTGGTTTTCTTCTTGTCCACTCAGGAACAAATTCATGGATGTCAAGGTTACCAATACTGTTCATGTGGTCCATCCCAAAGGCCTCTTCTAAAACCCCTTGGCAGTATCCAACATTCTACTCCCACCTTGACTCACAAGGTCTCCATGGTCTCTAGTTTCTGGGTCTTTTCTGCATTGATTTCCCCAGATCCTCTGCTGATGGTTCCTTATCTTCCTCTCAACCTCTTCTCTTGCTTTCTCCTGGCCCCAGTGATTTCAATGTATTTAGAACTCTAAATATTTATAGGCTGATTCTTCCAGTCTACAAGCCTTTGACTTGTAGACCTCACTGATTCTCAACTCCAAATATTGATTTAGCACCTCAAACCAACACATACAAAACCAGAATCTTTATTTTTTCCTCCAAAGCCTTTCTTCTTCAGTCTTTGCCAAAGAGGTCTACATGACCTCACAATCTAAGCAGCTGTTGAAATCAAAAGCCTAAAGTGACTCCGGACGCTCATTTCCCTCTTTTCTACTTGCAAAGAACTAAAGACCTTCCAATTCCAATCTCTGACACCAGGAGCTCTCCACATGATCTGTGGAAATATCAAACTCTTCTCCTTGCTTCCTGTCTCCTGTTTGCATGTAGAGTAAGGGTGGATGACCCTCCTTGTTTTTCCAGTGACACTGTCCTTCTTTCTGCCCCTGGAGTCAAGCTATTTCCCACCTTTCTTAACCATTTTCTAGAAATCTTGGCGTTCCCTTCACACCACTTTTCACTCCCCATATGTAGCTGCTCAAAAGTTCCACTGACAGCAGGGACCTTGTCCATTTGGTGGTAGGTGTAGACTTCCCTCTGGCTGCATGAACAGATGGCCAACAGTGGTGCTGGGTGGGGTGTGCTAGGCATCTGGTTCTGCCTCTTCTAACAATGGATGAGTCAGAGCGGATGGGTTAGCGTGCATGCGAGCTGGGACTTCTCTGTGGGAAGAGCAGCCACACCCGGTAATCCAGAGCTGCACAGAAACACTAACCAGTCTCCCTGGAGTCAGGCTAGGCTTGGTATTTCCATCAGTGGACAGTCACTGAGGACTGGGGTGTTTATTTAAAAACAACAACAGCTGAACCAGTTTAGGCAGGCTTCTGCCCAGGAGGTAGACTGGTCTTCAGGATTGCCATCTAAAATGGAAGGGAGTTGATTCCTAGATGAGGGTTTCCTACCCATCTGATTGTGGATTCCAAACATTTAGCTTTAGTCTAGAGGGGACAGGATGAAAGCTTCTGTTGACATAGCATCAACAGTGCTCCTGGGGCTAGGCTCAAGGTTTCAGATAAACAACTATATAGAGAAGCAAAGAAAATGGAGCAAAGCAAAAAGGAATAAAAATGGGGAAATGATAAGAAGTAATCCTACAAGTGCTATAAGATACACCAAAAACAAAATGCATGAGCTCTGAGCAAAATCCTCCCACAGCACAGGAGTGGCCTCCTGCGGGGCCTATCTGAAAAAAGGTCCCATTGACACAAACATTTGTTACTACTAAACACTCTAGAATTAATATTTTGCTAAAGGATTTTTCCCCCTTTGAATTTAAAGGGTTGCTGTCTGCCAGGCTACCAAACTTCACCCTTCTCCAAGTCTCCAGCTACCACGTAAAAGTGACTACTACAACTTCAAATGAAGAATTTGGACCCAGAAATGCGTTGTGCCCATTACCCCTCCTGCCCCTCCAAACAGAGACACTAAAAAAATGTTTAGGCAAATCCAAACCCACAGCCTGAAAGACTTAAAACATTACAGTCATTTCCCTGGGAGGATGAGTAACCTATCCTAATTTAATTTAAAAAGGAAACACAGCAGATTTAATGGATGACCTGGATGTGTCTTTAAGGAAAGGAGGAGTGGGAAGGAGAGGACAGAAAGGGAAAGGAATCAGGTGCTTTACCTCAACACCTGCAGCTCCTCCAAGGAGTTCCGCATCTCATCCTGGAGGCGCCGCCAGCGCAGACAGGCCCTCAGCTCCTGCTGCTCCTGAGCCTCATGGGGGGTCAGCTGCTGGGGCATGAACACACACAAAGACACACACATATGCATGAAACACAATCATTGTCCTGCAGAGTTGGAGCTACCCCGCGGAGCAGTGGCTGGCTTGTCTGAGGGTGGCCCAGACAATCTGCCCGTTATGCTTTGTATCCCCTGTTAGAAGAGTCAGAGGGTCAAAGGGGTCTCCTGGAATGAGCCACTCATTCTTAGGTTGCCTGTTTGGGAGGCAAATCCTCTTCCTGAAACTGTTCCCTGCTTGCCCCCCCCCCACACACACACACAGAGTAGGCTTCCCTTGGGGACCATTTCCACTTATTCCTTCCAGGCCTTTCATGCTTTGTCTCTGGGAAAGGTCCCCTCCATTTACCTCCTATTTTTCCGGCTTTCAGTTTTGTTAAGGGCTGTTTACAGTGGAGCCTGCTAATGCAACCCAGATGATTGTTTGCATATAACCAGAAAGAGTGTATTGCCTGGATCACTCTGGGGGAGGGAAAGGCCATCACACCCTGTCCTATGCTCAGAACCAGCTGCTGTCATTCTGAGAGCTAACCAGGCCCCACAGCTACAACATTCATAAGGGGACTAGCAGTATTTCACTGAGGAGGAAAATGCCATTGTCTACAGGCACTTCTGGAAATTACAGGTCTCTAACAGTTCATTTGGTTGATACTTACTGAGTCTCTGCTGGGGCTTGGACTTATACAGACATAGGGGAAAGATAATGGCAGAGGTTAAGAAGAATCCAAATGCCTCCATGTGCAGGTAGTGGGGCCTGACTGGGTACTTGGGAGAAAGAGTCAATCAAGATGAGGAATTTCAATAAGTGGAAAAGTATGGCATCTAGGAAGAGCAAGCTGGGTTTAAGGAATGGAAGGCATGTGTCAGGCTGCCATTCTGGGATGGACACAGGTACCAATTAACTAGCAGAGGTCAGACAATTAACAGACTGTGTGCCCTGAGGTTATCGACTGCACTATGTCTCCCTGACCCCTCACATTCATATATTAAAGCCTTAACACTCAATGAGATCAAGTTTGGAAATGGGGCCTAAAGAAGAAATTAAGGTTAAATGAGGTCTTAAGGGTGGGGTCCTAATACAACAGTACTCTCCTCCCTCTTGTACACAGAGAAAAGGCATGTGAGGACACAATGTGAAGGTGACAGTCACCAAGCCAGGGAAGACAACCTGGAATCAAGTCTGCCTGTGCCTTGATTTTGGACTTAATGCCTCCAGAAATTCTCCTAGTCTGAGGTATTTTATTATGGCAGATCCAGCTAACAAAGACACCTGTGAAGGAGTTTGGACCTCACACAGGTTGATGACAAGTTATAGAACTCAATCTTGTAATAAACTAAATTTATTTCCCCTATAGAAATGCCTGCCTGAGCAGAATGCCAGCTTTTAGCTCCTAGCTCAGTGATTTCTCATTCCTTAACTCTGCTGTGTTTGTGTGTGCAGTGCTGCTGTGTGCAGCCTCCTAGGCAGAAGGGCGACAAATGCCCTTGGGTCCTCTTCACTGAGAACCTCTTCATGGTGGCCCACTCATCCCTGCTCTGAAGAGTGCTCCCTTCTCACTGGTAAGAAGGGCATTCATTAGGGGCCAGCAGCAGCTCAGTTCATCTATCAAAGAAGGGGTTATGGTGTTCTGGAAGCATTTTGTACTGGAATCTAGATGGGCCACTTTGCCTCAGGGACATCTGTGTTTTCACGCATTGAACCATTATTGTATGAACCTTGAAGGGTAGAATGATGGATTGTTCCCTTGTCAGGTTGAGGAGAAAGGAGGGACAGAGAAACCTCAACTCTTTATTTTCCCTTTGAGGTTCACCTCAGAAAGTCATATTCTCAAGAAGGCTTTCTGGATATACTCAGACCTAACTTCTGGCACCTCTGAACTCCTATAATATTTGCAACTCACCTATCTCTTATATCATATTTCCTTCTCCCTTCCATTGTGTGCTTTACTTATCTCCACAATTAGACTATGGCATCTTTCAGAGCTAGGTTATGTCTTCTTTATCCTTTTATCCCTACAGATCTAGCACAGAAGGAACACATAGCAGTAAGACTCAGCCAGACTGATGCTGGACTTCCACCCGTGGAGATGGATGTGTTTAGGGGAGAAGCAGGTACCACCCAAGCAAAGAAACTCAGCAGTGACTCAGCACTGGAAGGATAAAGGAGAAGCACTTTTGGGGGATTCCAGAGATAAAGGGCAGGGAGATGGTTACCTATTAGGCACTTAAAATATACCCATGATTACCAAAAATAGCACAAATTTGGTTCTCAGGATGGAAGCACTCTAAGAAAGGGATGGTAATAGAGGCATATGTATTAAACCTTTTTAGCTCTTGCTGAATGTATATTATGGGCAGGGTAGAAGCAAATAGAAGTAGAGGCAAAGAAAGGAGAATTTCAGAAATGGTGTTTCCTGTACACCATTCATCAAGCACTGTGCTAAGCTAAAGTCATTCACACATTACCCCATACTCCTTGAGACATTAAGTATTTTTATACCCATTTTACAAATGAGGAACTAAAAAGCTCAGGGAGCCTATATAACCTACCTACACTCAGAAAGCTGATAAATATTGGAGCTGGGATTCAAGGCTCTATTTAACTGAATCCAGCTACTTCTCCTGAATCTGCTGTGTGGCCTCACTACCATGGGACTGTGTATGGCAGGGGGACATAGATGTGCACATTGCTAGGTTGACAGCCAAGTGTGAAGGGGAACACAGCTCCACTTTGAAAGAGAGAATAGCTTAATTGTGAGGACAGAAGGAAGAAGAAAATAATTATAATACTATGGGAGTGTAAAGTTGCTAGAAGGGTAGTATTGAATTGTAAGTACTGAGAGTGAGAGTGACCAGAGAGAGTGACCTTGACAAACAAGATTTCAATAGGTAGAAGGAATTTGAACAACATTATACTAAACACAAATGTAGACTTCCAGATAATGTCAAAACTCATGTGTAAGGGAACAGGGGCAGGTCGGGGATGACCAAATACTAGGAGTTGAAAAATATTGTAACCAGTTGCTTAGAAGTTGTAAACTGGGAGCATGTTGACCAGCTCTAGACTCTAGGTTTAGTTTGTATAACATCTTCAAATTAGTAGATTTCAAATAAAACTCCAATTTTAGAACTTCCCTTAAAAGCCCAGAAATCCAGGTTATCTAAACCCTCTTCTTTAACATCATCAGAATTCAGGAGCAGCGGTCAGTTTGCCATAGTCCCTGCCATTCCCTAAATGTACACTAATAGCTTCTTTCTCTATTCATTACTTGCCAGCAGACATCTGAGATTATGAACACTAATTTAAATTTTAATCTTATTATTACAGATATGTGCAGACACAGAATCAATGCACCAAAGCCACAACCACAAAGGAGTGCTTGAGTATGCCATGGCACGACCTTTGCTTGCAGTTTTTGCTTAATGTCCCCTTATCATGGAGACATTCTCTTAGGACTTCTAAAATGTTTCTCCCACCCCCACTCTCTGTTTGGCCTCATTTTTCTTCACAGTACTCACCACTACTTAAAAAGTTACAGATTTATTCATTTATCTATTCTCTTTTCTATCACTAGACTTTCCACAGGGAACAGGGACTTTCCTTCCTTGTTCATGCAGCTCTCTGCTCGGCAAACAGAACAGTGCCCAGTGGACTAAACACTCAGTCCATATATGTTTGGTGAACAAGTGACTATAAATTGAATTTGACTCTGGGTGATTAGGGGCTTAGGGTCACGTTAAACCCACCTGTTGTGCTTTGGCCCAGAACATGTCCTCCAAGTGAGTGGCAAAGCCTTCACTCAGCCACTCTTCCGTCCAGTCTCGGGCCCCAATGGCTAGACCAAACCAGGCATGTGCGATTTCATGGCAGAGACGAGTCCCACAAAACTGGCTCATTCCTGTCAAGGTGCTCTGGGACAGGAAGATGATGTGTGGGCTGCGGATAATGGGAGAGAAAACACAGGGCATCATGTCAAAGCCTGCCCCTTGTGGCTGCCCCATGGGTGCTTTCTCAGCCTGGCAAGCCTGTTATTATCCTGTGCATGCCGGATCATGTCCAGTAGTCCTGTAGCTTAGATGCTTTGAGAAATTAAGTGGCAGTTTACATTGCTGGCAGCTGTTCAGGAGGCCGTTTCTGCCAAGCAGTTGTCTCCGTCATCAAACGACTATTACCTATAATAAGTAACCTGCACCAAAGTTATACACTGAAAAAATGACAAGGCAATGGAAGCATTTACTCTGAAATCTGGACTGTAAAGGACAAGCAGGTGTGAGAATGTGAGTCCATGCTGTCAAGACAGTGATCAAAGAAGTCTCTTCAGCTGCAAATCTGAACAGCTCACAAACAATTTGAGAAGTCATGAAGGAGGTCAGGAAAAGGCATGCAGAACGGACCCACCATTTTCCATTTCTAACTGGTGTTGGTTATAGAGCTAATAAACTAACGTGTCATGGATGGGTGAGGTTTCCCAGAGAAGGAGAGAAAGCCTAAGCCTCTATAAGGTAAAATTTTTCAAAGGTATCATCTCCTATCTATGGATGCATGTATAAGCACACAATACAACAAAACTAGGCAGAAAGAAGACAAAAGAAAGAACAGAAGAGAGAAAAAAAAAGAGGAGAGAGGATTTAACCACCCAGGTGTGCAAATGGTTTCAGTGCTGGCACCCACCAGGGAGTTTTATCTAATCTCATTTTCCATATCTTGTTTTAAAATCCCAAATACCATGATTAGGACTGCACAGGTGGAAGGAAAGGAGACTGAAGACAGGCAAATAGACTATTTCTTGAGCTTCTACTTTCCTTTACCCAGGACTTGTTTACAGTCTTCTTGTTTGTTTGTTTGTTTGTTTGTTTTTGAGACTAGGTCTTGCTATTTTTGCCTGTGGAACCTCAGGCTCTCCTTGCCCGGGGTACCACGGACTCAAGCAATCCCCAGCCTCAGCTTCCCAGGGAGCTGGGATTATAGGCGTGCGCCACCACGCCCAGCTATTTTATTGGAACTAGGTCTCGCTACGGGCTCCAGGTGGGACTCGAACCACGATCCCTAGCCCCGGCCGCTTCATAGGCTGAAGCTTACAGGCACGAGCCACCATGCCTGGCCTGTTTACAGTCTTCTTATTGAAGAATCTGCTTTTAAAAAAATTCTGCCTCCATCAACTGAACAAAAAAGATTGTGAAACATTCCAAATTAAGAAATGGCACACACTAGTTCCTTTCTTCAAACACCATTTGTTTGCCATTGTGTCAGCTCCACACAAGCCAGGACTGCTTGCAGATCTGTTTCCACCCCCACAGCCACGGGTACAGAAAGCCCCACCTGTATTTCCCCTCCTTCACAGCCCCACCCATTTCAGCTCAGTGAGCTCAACTGAAACCTCACAAATTGCGTGTGCCAAAAGAGACTGCTTTCATGTGAAATAACAGGACAGGTGAGCAAATGAAAATGTGACTGTTACACTCTTGAAAGAGCCCACCAGAAACCTCAGGAGAGAAATACAGTTGGGGCCTCTAGGATATGGGGTGCAATGCAACAGGCACCAACAAACGTTCAGGGGGAAAAGTTAGGAAGGAAGGAAGGGAGGGAGGGAAGGAGGGAGGGAGGGAGGGAGGGAGGGAGGAAACTAAGAGGCACAGGAAGTAAACTTCTTACTGAGAAAGTTGCCCCCTAAAGAAGATAAATGGCAACCTGGCATTTTCAAGTAAATGACCCCTTGCTCCATCATATGTGTTGCTTAAAAATAAAAGCCCATAAAAATGTAGTAAGCAAATAACATTCCAGACATACTGTACTTCACGTTTTTGGCTAAAACAAAACTCATGTAACTCTAAGTCTTGTAAACAGATTCAACAACAGGCCTGCATTGGAAGGGAACTCTGGCCAAAACCTAAGGCAGTGTTACAACGGTTTTATGGCTGACCCAGGAAGGATCCCCCAGCTAACTATAGAACTGCAGCAGACAGCTCAGGAAGAAAAAGCCCAGTCTGGGGTGACCAACTTTGTCTCAGGGTGGAAGCTGAACCAGGGCCAGTTGATGCAAACATTAAAGTCTGGGAGGGCTTGAGTATGGCACAGATGGGTTTGTGTGGAGGGTGGCATTTCACTTTCCAGTCCAATAATTTTTTTCCCCTCAAACAGTATTTTTTAACACCAGTCCTCTTTCCCAAACTTCAGGCACTTTGAGAGATACCATCAAGTAGCCGTAGTGGGTCTTGGTTGGACCCAGAACAGACCCTGGCATTGCTGGAATCCTTTCTTCCAAGTTGTGCAGGGAAGAAAGAACACATTTCCTACTGTCCTTTGAGAAAGAATTAAGCTGAAACATTATTTTGGGTAGGAAGGGAAGGCATTTCCCTTGATATAAATGGCCCCATTATCCTTTGAAAGCATTGCTTCTCCCTGAAAAGCAATTTTCCAGTTGAGAAACATCTCCCTGCAGCCCAGTTTGTCCCCTAAAGTTGGGTTTTACCTGCAGGGTACTGTAGGATCTCATTTCCCTATGAAAGAAATGGCTTCTTTCTTAAAACTAAATTTAAAACATGGAGTAAGGTTCTGATAGCCCTTTTAAAAGGTTATTAACAAAAGTCTGATATAAAGTTATCAAAAAAATTTTTTAAAGTATAATTTCCACCTTTCCTTTTGATACTGTATGTCAGAATCTCACATGTTAAACAGGATTTTTAAACTCCTTTTCTTTAATAGTGAGTAAGGGAAGTATAATACTCTTAAACTCATGGGGTAACAGTAAATACTATGTCACAGATAATCTACTTCATGTCCACCTTCAACCCCAAATGTATGTTTAGAATTTCCACTTCCACCTCAACTTTTATTTATAAGTCTCACCAGGGCCCTGCACATTCCTATATCCTCAGAATCTTATTCATGGTCCCAATCAGGCAGCAGTGCATCAGTGTTCATTATGACAAGGCCCATTTTAAAATGGGGTTTCTTTTCACATTTTTTTCCCTGAAAGGGCTGGTGTCAACTGCTTCTGCAGATGCCAAACTATAACGATTCTTCATCATTATAAAGAGTGAAGGAAAGAAAGTCACTTCAGTGGCACCTTCACCCTTTTTTTCTACCTTTCTTTAATGACAGAAGTTGTCATTTTTCCCAAAAAAAGAGATGGATGGGAAACTAATGTTTTCAACTCTCAAAATGTACAATCACTCTTGTGTGTATTTTCCATCTCTGTAGCTACAGGTGGCCAAGGAGAAGGCAGCTGACGGCACAGATCCTGGGCATGGGTGCATCTGTCCCAGGAGATCACCAGTGGGGCTGCTGCCTCACAAAGACCACATGGTATCCTCTGTCTGATGTCTTACCCCAGAGATTAAAAATATCATCCGATCTGAAAAGTTTCTCAAGACTGTTCCCCAAAGACCCACCCACATTAGAAGGTTGTATCTGTTAATTTAAAACATGCTTCTAGCAGAGGAGGAAGGAGTGCCTTCATTACTCTCAGGAGCAGCTCCAATCCTTGGGGTGGAGAGGGGGGGATTCAATTTGGAATGGAAATGGAGAATTTCATCACTTCTTAAGTAGGGGCTGGTATGTGATTTATTTCTGTTTTGTCCAGGGAGACGTGACTGGCACAGCCCATTCAGGGAGAGGTGCAGCACTTAGCAGCTCCAGCTCCTCCTGCTGCCTCAGCAGGTTAGAGCTGTGCTGCCGGGATCAGGAGGGCAGGAAATTACTTTGGGTTAATGACAAGAAGAGCCACAGGCCACCCCTTCCATTATACTGGAGCAGGACCCAATTCCCCTTGGGGGGAAGCAGATTCCCTTTTTTATAAGGCTCCTTGGAGGTATATCCAGGAAATCGACTTGGATTCATCAAGCTTGCACTTCTTGTCTGTTCAAGATTTTTTTTTTGCAATCTCAACAACATATGGAGCTTAGTATTCCATTATGAAGAGTAAGAAGCCAGGAAAAGCAAACTGGGGACTCCTTTACCTCTAAAGTCAAACTAGAGAATTAGAAGGACCTCAAAATCATGTGAAAGTGAACTTAATTAATTTGGATAACTGAAAAGGAGACTCATTATGCCCTGGGGCAATCTAAAAGAGTGGTTAAATTGTCCCATGAAATGTTGTCTTTAAACAGAAGCCCGAGGAAGTAAGGGAATATTCTTTGGGGAATATGGGGCTTTCTATAGCCTGAGGTAGAAACCAGTTTTAAAAACTTGATGCATCATGGGTCATATGGTGGTGGGACAACCCTGGGGAATACAACAATGTAACATATATATAACGGGGGTGGGGGAGAACCTTGATGTAAACTTACTATATTGGATCAACCCGGGAACCTGGGTTTGAGAGAAAAGGATTGCCTATATAAATTTTTCTTTAAAAATTCAGAATGGCAAATAGGCAGTAACATCAAATAGGCAGTAACAACTCTACTAATTTACCTACATGAATTTTGACTCAAACTGCCAAAATGATCACAGCAGTAAGGAATGAGGGAAGCCCCAAGGACACATGCTAGATAGACTTCTACAAAAACATCTCATATTGCTCGAGTGCCTGCTGTGGGCCAGGCACTAAATTTTGCATCCGTCATCTCATCTACTCTACCCTATAACCTTAAGAAATAGCTTTTACTTTTAATCACCACTTATAGATGACAAAAGGAACAGAGCAGCAAAGGTCACAGATCTGGCAAATAATGGAGTCAGTTTTTGTACTCACACAGTCTTGCTCTTGAATCCTTACTCTACACCTCATTCTGCCCAGGTCACTGTTCACATCTGTGACTTACAAATTCACACCCATCTGTGATGGTCGAGTCCAGTACTGCCAGAACAATTGCTCTCCCAGGAGGTGCAACTTCAGAGTATACTCAAAAGAAGAACCAGCTGGAACCTGTTTCCTAAATCTTTATCACAGCCAGACTAGGCACAGGTTACTGATCTTTTATTACTAATAAAGCTCCCACCTACCTCTTATTGGTGAAAAGGAGGCTAAGAAAAGTAGGTAGAGGAAAAAGGAGCAGGAGCATCACTACTCCATGACTAATGTCCCCAAAGAATTGAGATTCCTGAAAGCAATATGCTGTCCTATGGGAGGGGTTCCTCATGGGCTACTGAGAGTAGATGCTTAGATGAACAAAAGTAAGGGCCTGTGGGTCAGTCCCTACCAATACACAGGTGCCTAGGAAGGGCAATACACAGCTTACTGTGTCTCCCTAGTCCAATCTCCCACCAGTTTTTGATAGAGCCTCACTTTTCCCAATAAGACTATACTTTTAAGCAGTTTTAGGTTCACAGCAAAACTGAACAGAAGGTAGAGAGATTTCCAAGATGCCCCCCCCCATGCACAGCCACCATCTCCTACCAGAGAGATACAGCCAATGAACTGACATCAATATATCATTGTTACTTATAGTTCATTGTTTACATTAGGGTTCATTCCTGGTGTAACATATCCTGTGTATAATATCATGTTTCCACCATTATAGTAATACCTAACAGAGTAGTTTCACTACCACAAAAAGCTCAAGATAAGTTTTTCATGAAGATCACAAACTTGTGAGTTAAAGGAACTAGGAAGATTAAAAAATAATGAGGTGACTAGATAACAAAAGTTGACTAGAAGATAGGAATAGACAAAGGAATAAGAAAACTTGACTAGCAGGTTAGGTAGACAGAAAGATGGGAGAACTAGGCAAAGAGACTAAGAAAAAAAAGACATGAACAAGAAGGAAATAAAATGAGGGAATAAGATAAAGTAAATTGGTAGCAAAAGGCAGGAAATGGATAACAGGAAAGTAGAAAGAAGAGGGAAGCAAACAGATGGAGAAAGCAGATAAAATGAAGATAAGATAGGGAGTGGATAAGGAAATAAGATTCAAGAAATGGTAACAGCAGAAAAGGCAACTACAGAAGGAAGTAGAAAAAAATGAGGGGGAGGGTTAGAGCAAATCAAAGGAACCTGTGTATAAGAGATACAAATTTATAATCTCCAATTTAAAGTGGCCATTGTGAGAGGTGATATATATGTTTTGATCACACAATGAGATGTAAAGACTGATCTTACAAGTAGGCTTTTGATGACAATGAGGAAGGGGTCACAGGGGCTCCTAGTTGGGCACAGGGGACTGGAGGAAGAGGCATCGCTGGAGATACTAAAATGTTTTTGCCAGTGTCATCATTTTGCTTAGTGTTGGCCATGGCATACTGCTAATGGGAAAATAATAGCATGGTAACTTCAGAACATAGAAACCCCCTCAGGCAGGGTGCTTAGCTAGTGATGTAGTTTTCAGGGCAATTTGCCATGAGAACATGGTCTACCCCTCAAGCACCTGATTCTAAGGAATTATCTACATCTAACTCAGACTGCCTTAGAAAGGTGGTAGTGTTGGTACCTAGTCTCAGTTCATCTAAGATGCTAATTAAAGCTGTAAGTGTAGTCTGACGTTTCCATGTGTTTTAAAGATATCAGGCAAAAACAGTGTTTGAGTGAATTTTTGAACTGAAGTTAGACTTTCTTTCTGAAACTCAAGTCACATGTTCAAGTTTAGGAAAAAATAATTTTTTGAAGTTACTGAACACCTTACTGAACACTCTGATGTTTGGACATACCAAAACTCTATGAAAATAGTATTTATTGTAGCTGAATATGTCTTTTGAATCATCTCTAAATTACTTATGAACTGAAAGCTGTGTATTTTCAACAGAATCTGGAGAATTCGTTTAGTAATTACCAATTAAAACATGTTGGCAGCTTTCACTGGAGCACACAGATGACAAAAATGTGATTCTTTCTTCACAAATCACAGTGTGTGATTTCGCCTCAATCCCCACTCCTGTCCTCCCCAAACAGGGTGATGATGTTTGTTCCCATGAAAAAAAAATAATAAGATTAGCCTCCACTGTGATACAGGGAAAATCTTTATTTAATAAAATAATAACGCATTTTGCTTCATTCCCGGAACAGCAATAAAATGACAAAACTGAGAACCATAATAGTTTATCCAATTGGCTTTTGTGGCATGTACAGCTCTGTCATCTGCGGCCATGTGGAAGTCTGAAAAGCTGTTTCAAGAGGGGATACATCTGGGGAGTTTGCACCACCCCCAGTAACAACAATGTGGTTATGGGTTTCCTTTGAAATACAGGGTGAACACTGCTTGGATACAGAAATCAAGTCATCCTATGGTCCTTGTCCAGAGGAATACATTGCGGAGTTTGCTCAAGGAACACTTAGAAAGGTAAGTGGTGAATTGCTTCCACAATGGAAAGCAACAATACTGCTAAGAAAGAAGGCATGAGTTTTCCCTACCAGACAGACAGCAGCGCTAGCTTTCAAAACAGGAGGTTACTTTTTGACAGGAATAGACAAACACTTCCCTGGGATACAAGGTATCAGAACCAGTTCTGTCACTAAATCAAAACTAGATCCAGGACAAGAGAAGAGAATGAAGTTGAAGTCATCAACTGTTAACTAGTATGAAAAAAATGCTAGTTAACAAGACAATGGTGTTAGTGTGAAGGAAATAGAGGAAAAGGTAGAGAAAAAGGAGAGGAAGAATAAAATAATACTGATGGTAAATTCTCAGTTAGTGCTTACTGTTTCCCAGGTACAGTTCTAAATATTTTGTGCTTACTAACTCACTCAATTCTAACTACAACCCTTTCAGGGCGCTACTATTACAGATTTCCCCAATACCTTCAAACAGAACACACACACACACACACACACACACACACACACACACACACACACACACATGTGTATATATATACCCTATATCTAGCATATGTCCAAGTGATTCAAAAGTAGGCAGCCTAGCTCATGTACACATTTTTTTTTTATCACACCAGCTTGTTTCAGAATCCCCTAGAAATATGGTTACTAGATAATACTACAGATCAAGTTAAATATGGATCATAGTAACAACAAATATTTGCTAAACCAGAGATTTGTTAAAACGATTACAGAGTGCTACCTCCCTTTAAAGAATCTCATTAATTCTCTTGGGTGGGACCTGAGAGTTTGCATTTCTTTGAAGGTGCTAGGTGGTGCTAGTGTAGCTGGTCCATGGGGTTACGTTCTGAGAACCACTGATCTACACTCTGGTATCTGAGTAGCATTAATTAAAAAAAAATTATTTAGCATAATAAAAAAATCCTTCATCAATTTTTCAAGTGGGAGGTTGGGCGTGGTGGTGTATGCCTTAAACCCCAGCCTAGGAAGGGAGGCCGAGATTAGGTCCACAGGTTTGAGACCTGCCCCAGACAATATAGCGAGACCTAATCTCAAAACAAACAAACAAACAAAAAAAAAAAGCTGTGTGTGGTGGTACGCTGAGGAAGGCTGAGGCTGGGGATCGCCTGAGTCCATGGGATCCCAGATTCAATCTAGGATCTGGACTACTCAGATCTGACCCCGATCGGGATTACCTGGGACAACATAGCGAGACCTAGTTTTTTTGTTTTTGTTTTTGTTTTTTTTTTTTTTTTTTTTTTTTTAAGAAAGAAAAAACAAACTTCTTTCAAGTGGAAATAGTTCACTCAGAAATCTGGACTTTCAAGTTATATGAAATTTGAAAAATTTGGCAATACTAATGCCACATTCATATCAGCTGCAGCTGAAGAATAGATGACCATCTCAGAGGGGTTTAAGTTCTCTAGCTAACCTGCAACTCCCTGCCATCTCCCACTACTGGCTGAGTTATGTGTGCGCTTTCTCCCCTCTTTATATAGCAAAATTAATAGAAAAGTAAAATGTTTCCTCCACCCATGTACCCATCAAAAGTGATTTTTCATAAGATGTTCTGCATAGATATTCAATTATATTTGCTGCCTGACTATTTACAGGCATTTGGATTTAATCTCCTGTTCAGTTCTTATGACAAAATTCAGCCATCTACCTTGTTTACAACTATTAAATGGTTTATTGGCAAATTCCTGCTTCATGGAAAGGACAGAAACAGAAACTTTAGGCTAGTTCAAGTCAATCACCACAAACCCTATATTACTAAGGGTAGAATTAATTAGGTTATTGTATTTTTGAAATCCAAACACAGTTTTAATTATTACTCGTCACTAATGCCTTATAATGAAGGCAGGGATTGTTAGCTAAGCAAACAACTAGCATGTTTGTTTAAAGTATAAATGGAAGGAAAATTCATTAATTAAATGAATGAATTCAGTGATTGTTCTCCTTAAGTTGTAAAGGAGCATTCAACTGTCACAATACATACCACCACCTTTGTTAAAAAGCTTAGCTCTCTGGAGTCATCTTTATCTGATCAGAGATCTCTTTGGTGGCTGCTTACACAGTAAAATGTCCCTGAATTTTGAAACTACACATCTGTATCACTAAGTGCCATTAAGGATAAAGGATCTCCTGGCAATTGGGACTGGGGGTTCATAAATGACTGAGCTTTTAAGAACAACAGCCATATTCCTCATCTCAATTTGTTACTCCATTAACTATCAATGTATTATGCTTGTGGAGATATAGGGACAACATGCATCATATTTTTCAGGATAGGATTTAGAAAGCATGGAGACAGATGTCATTCGCAGAGGTATTCAGCTTAAGAGCATTTTTCTTTTAAAGGTAGGAAACTTCACCAGAAACAAGAATAACCAAATAAAATGGCTTGTTCTCCAAAGTCTCCTGGTTTTAACTAGTCTATCCATTTAAAGTTACAAGTCTTACATTTCTTCTCTCCAAATGAAATGCATCAGGGTTTCTTGAATATCTAGAGCTAATCCATTATCTGCAGAAATCCCCTTTCTCTCAGATGGTTCCCTTGAGTTGTCATTCTTTGGATGTGTTCACCATGGTAAAAGATTGGGAATGTTCATGGAAATTCTTAAACAATTCTTAGTGTCCATGTTCCTATTCCTGGGTGGTTGTTTTCTGTAAGTTGAAAGGCACCTTGACTTGTTTGGAATATAGTCATCTACAAGTAAAAGAGAACATAACTAAGGCTGGCATCTGCAGGACAGACTTTGTCTTTCCTGTAACAATCCCTGTGGAGGAGGGTGGCTGTTTGGGCTGGATCAGTAAGAGCTCCAGTTCCTTCTATCTTCCCACACTGCCACTCTTACCATGCTCACACTTGTTCTCATGCTTGCCACCTCATGGTCACAATTGGCCACCAAAGCTCTGGCTATCGCTTTGATGTTGATCATAGAAGAAGAAAGCTTGGTGGGGGGGGAGGGGGGGAGGGAGAGCTGTGCCACCATTGAGTGCTTTCATGAGGAAAGCCACATCTGCTCTAGAAAGAACCTACCAGATTCTGCATTTCTGGTAAAAAGGATGATTGGCTTTCACTGATACCATGGTGAAGATGGGTAGAAAAAAGGGGTCTGTTTATGGGTGTGGGATTCATCAAGCCTCAGTGTCAGTTATAGTACCACCATGTATTTATCTTTTTCTTAAATATTAGTCACTCTAATAATTTGGTAATCTTTGGTAATCTTTTATAAAGTCTATGCAATTAGGAAGGGATAATATGTTAAAAATAATTCATCCAGATGTACCAATAATACAGCATGTTTTCCTAGACTGGAGGCATTCTGAACATGGGGACTATGGGCTGGGCAAGTAAGGTACTTCTGAGACACATTCTATTTCCTAATTTAACTTGATGCTGAATGCCATTTAGACTTTTATGTTCTTACCCACTACAAATGACCAAATGTCTATTAAAGTTAAAGGTAGTATAATGTATATTATGTGGATTTTTAAGAACTCAGGTTTTGCAGATAGAGTGTTGGGTTCAAACCTGGTGGCTTCAAACAACATACATCTATCATTTTAAAGTTCTGGAGACCAGAAGTCTGATGTGGGATAAAAATCTATGCTGTCAGAAGTTAGTACAGTAGTCCCTGTGTT
The DNA here is from genome assembly GCA_004024945.1 of Uropsilus gracilis. Lineage (NCBI taxonomy): Eukaryota > Metazoa > Chordata > Mammalia > Eulipotyphla > Talpidae > Uropsilus > Uropsilus gracilis. Next base: position 46,511 of record PVHY01007572.1, read on the forward strand.
TTGGGTGAGGAGTGACAGGAAGGGACCACAGCTATCTGCTGGGGTGTTGTTTTTTGATCAGGGTGCTCGTTATAGAACTCTGTTTAGTTTGTACACACCAAAAAGCTGTATGCTGGAGGTGCGCACTTTTCCACAGGTGCTGTACTTGAATAAAAAGTTAAGTACAAACACACAGACATCTTGGGGATGTGAACAAACATCCCCAATATTTGCTCAATGGTGAGTGTCCACTGTCTCTAAGGAGAAATCAAGGCAAGGAATCAGAGCCTCATCAGTAGGGGTAGAAATGAGAACAGAGACTTAACAGCCAACAGTCCACAGCTGTCCTTCAAGGTGAATATACTCACAGTCAATTTCCAATACTAATTACGCATAATTCTTAAGTCTCCTGAGGAAAAAAAAATTTAATTTGCTTTTTGCCATAAAGCTACATTTCTATTTACAAGTAATAAGTTTCAGATACACCTGGAAAAATAGAACTGACCCTCTTAGATGTCCATGCTTGCTTCACTTTCAGACATAGTGGAAAACATGCCATAATAATAAACCCCTTTTCCATTCTGGCCAGCTGGAAAATTATGTTATGACTGAAATGACATCATTCAGCTATGACACGGAGCTGGCAGCTGCTTTCAGAAATCTGGGTGAGGCAATGAGAGCATGGCTACTCAGTACTGAATTCTCTCAGCAATGAATCCCACCCATTTTATTAGCATTTTTTTATTGCCATGATATTTTCAAAATGAAATTGTGTCAGCAACATTTTCTGCTATCATTGATCACCATTCGCCATTTCCCTTTATCTCTGAAACAACCACCTTGGCCAAACCAAAATAAGAATGGGAGAAGGGAAGGATATGTAATTAGTTGCAAAGGTGGAGGACCTGGACAGGATCTGGGTAACGCTGGCTCTCAGGGTATCCCTACCAAATGTTTTTAAAATGACCTCAATAGTAGCAGTTATAATAGCACAACTTCTGGTGTAATAATACTTACAAAGTCAATGCCTCCTCTGTTCCTGCTCTGTGTGAAACCAGCCTTGGGTTAAAAGTAGACCCTCTCTCAACAGGGTGATCAGAGCCCACTAACAGTAGTGGCCAGAGCTGGGAAATGGGAGTAGCAGTCACCCAAAACCTTGGGGGTGGTGGCCAGGTGTGTCTGCAGCTGATGGGCTGCATGTTGTAAAGCTACTCCAGACACGGAGGGAAGGAGGCAGGGACTATATGCAGAGAGGCTGGAGTCCACCTGGGGAGTAGGATCCCAGCCAGTCACCTGCTGTGAAGACTTGACTATGGTGAGGTGGAGTCAACTCCCATAGATCAAAGTATCTCAGCACACTGGTGAAAGCTGACATACTGCTTCCCAGATACTTCCTACAAGGTGAACATGCATGCTGTGTTTGTTTTGCCAGCAGTTGAAAGGTCTACTTAGAAAAGAGAACAGGCTCATCCTGATGGAGGACAGGAAGTGAGGAGGAAAGGCTGGAGTATAGAGAGCACTATCAAGAAGAAACTTGGTACACTGAGAGATGAAGAGAAAATCAAGAGCAGGCACGCACCAACTCCAAGATCTGCAGAGAAGCTGGCTCACAGCAGCTGTGGCGTAACCCTGACAAATAGAAGCTGACCTGTAGCAGATAGATGAAATAGCACTGAAGTCAGGGAAGGTATCAGGCTGGTTCTAAAATCCTTGGACAGTTGATAAAGAAGGGATCTTGGAGACCTGCTGTACTGCATTCCAAACAGGAGAAAATTAGAGCTGGAGAGCCAGTGTCCTTTGTGCCACACAGTGGGAGCTGTCTGCCACGACTAATTCACAGCAGACTTAAGCTTGCAACACATTCAAAACTATTTTATAAAATCCCAGTTGCAGCAGAAGCAGCAGAGGACAATAACCTGAAAGCCCTGGTGATTCACTCCTGCTGGATGTTCGTATGGACTAAAAGCAGGAACTGGCATAGGCCACCCTCTGAAGCCACATTCACAAAATGCTTGAGTCGGTTGTTACACTGAATAACAGCAGCTAATGACTAAGATGTTTAACTCTGCTAAGACTCTTTAGGCCTTTTCTTCTGCTGACAAAGAACTCTCCATAAGGAAAGTTTCAACCACACTGGTTTTATGTTGTTCACTAGTTTTACATGGGAGGAAAATAACAACAAATAAGATATACTATTTTCTATATAAGTGTCATGTTCAAGAAAAAATTAAAACTGCCAACAAAACTGAAGCACAGAATAAGAGAGGGTAAAGAGGATGGGACTAGGGGAGGGAGAGGGTACAGGAGAGTAAGATGGTGCACGGTGATTGGAGGGCCTTGGGGTAGACAATTATATAGATATACCTATATGTATATGTGTGTGTGTGTGTGTGTATATATATATATATATATGCAATCAATAACAAAATTTAATAAAAAAGTTTTGAAAAGGAAAAAATGTGTCATATTTTCACATATATATAAATATAATGATTTACCTATTTGTTTTTAATGTATCTCATTTGTTTACTAATTCTTTTCCTTAAGACTCTGATAATAATTTACCTTTGGGTTGAACACATCTTTGAAAAGAAAGTCTGACATAAAAAAAAATGGAGTTGTCCTGGAGCATCAGCTCATGTAGCCTTAACTACAGTGTTTGTTTTTGCAAACACTATAATGTATAAAATAAAATATTAATACCCATAACCTCAGTTCTGAGAATGAAATAAGGCGAAAGAAAAAAAAAAAACTTTCTGACTTTAACTGAAACACATCTCTGCCTGCCTCTCTCTATGAAGCAGGCGACTAGCAGTTCCTTAGCATTTACCTTTAATTTGAACTAGACACACCTATGCCTGCTTCTCTTTCTAGGAAGCAGGCTACAAACTGTTCATTAGCATTTTCACTGTTCACCTTCTATTGGTATGCAAACATCAGCTACCAGCTTCTCTCAGCTCTCTTCCCCTCTTTCAGACCTAAAAAGAAAAACTTAGAAACATAGTTTAAACTTTAAACTAGTTTGCCTCAGTTTACCTTCTTTTAAACTCATGGATTGTTTCCACCAACCCCAGCCTTCTCAACCAAAATACCAAGTCAAAGCAAGACTATCAGTGCAGACTAATTTATTTCTAACAAAGTGATTTCTTAATTACTACAAAAGACATAATTAAGTAAAACTCAGATTAATTTAACATTGTCCAAAACATTTCTCAGCATTGTCCAAAGTCCTTTCCCAGATTACCCAAAAATCCTCAGTCTCTCAGTCCTCTCAGTCACCAATGTCAGTCAGTCAGAGTTCATCTCCACGTGTTTGAAGACATCTTCCTTTGGCGCGCTCCTTTCGCATGCTCCAGCTCCTCCATGCCGTCCTCTTCTTGTCATCCAGGTAGTAGAAGAAACTTCTTGGTACTGGATCCAGCAAAGTTCACTTTCTTTTTGGGCCTGACTTTCGCACGGCCTCGTCCAGATACAAGTCAAACTCAGCAAAGCAAACTCCAACACGGAGTTAAAAATCTACAAACTTAACTGCCTTTAGCACACATGCGGCTAGCCTGGGCCAGCCAAGGTGGCCACATGGCCAAGCTCACATGGTTCACATCTCCATCCTACAAAATGGCCAAAACCAAACCTGAATCTCAATCTGAATTCCCATCTTCTTTTTTTCTTGTTTCAAACCTTTTTATATATCCTTTCTGTTTTCCCGCCTTCCAGTAACCCTACCTGAATTATTACATCACAAAGAAAAAAAACCTGTTTCCTTCCTTCCTTCTCCTTGTATCTTTCTGAAAGGAAATTCTAATTAAGGCCATTCTCACATTTTAGCATACCTTCCTTGAAATCTCCGATCTTAAACAGGGAACAGTGACACCCATGCCGGGGGTAGCACCTCCTATCAAGAATTACATTTTCTTCTTCTTCTTCTTCTTTTTTTTTTTTTTTTTTTTTGAGACTAGGTCTTGCTATTCTTGCCCTTGGAACTGCAGGCTCTCATTGAACGGGTACCACAGACTCAAGCAATCCCCAGCCTCAGCTTCCCAGGTAGCTGGGATTACAGGCACGTGCCACCACGCCCAGTAATTTTTTTGGAACTAGGTCTCACTATGGGCCCCAGGCAGGACTCGAACTGCAATCCCTAGGCCTGGCCACTTTATATGCTGAAGTTTACAGCCATGAGTCACCGTGCCTGGTGAGTCACAGTTTTTCTGTGGAATGGTTTCCACACATGCGCCTCACTGTGAAGGCTATTCATGTTACCAGGCAATGGAAGCCTGAAGGTAGGCAAGATCAAACTCATGTGTCCCTGCACTTCTTTCCTGTTACACATTTGAAGACTAATCACCTAAAAATGTACTAAAATGTACTAAAAATGGCAAATCCTCTGCCATTAAAAAGCACAAAAGGACAAACATTTCTGTTTATTGATGTATTTCCAAATATATTTGTGCATTGCAAATAAACATACATTGATATTTAAATTTTGTATGAATGGGCTGATTATGTCAAAGATTTTCAGGGTTTATTGGAGATCAGTTTTTCTTTTCTTTCCCTCTCTGCCTCCTCATTCAATTTAAATTCAAGCTAATCTCAACTCAAAGTTTCTCAATGGCCTAAAAATAACTGAAGTTTTTTTTTGTGTGTGAATGATGATTACACAGCTGAGTTAAATAAAGAGCAAAAGTTAAGTGCCTACCTTGGTGCCTGGCACAGAGTAAATAGGCTGCAAACACAGTAAAGTGTTAATTTCTACTCTTAGGCTTTCTCTTGGGTTGATAAGTGCCTTCAAGTCTATGTTTAGAGCTGATTCTTCAAATCCCCATGAGATGCTGTAAAGTGAACATTTTGCTTTCATTTGCAAGAACTGGAAGATGGCTAATTTACTCTTCCAGGCAGGATCCTGGTACTTTGTGGCTCTTTTGACTGCAGCTTAGAAGCAGGGTTCCTGAGCCAAACTGCTGCTTTAGGTGACCTGCTACACCAAGGTGTGTTTTTTAAATCTGTGCAATAAAATTTAGCATGGTTGGAGAGGTGGTGGTTGAGTGGGAACCCACCCACAGGCAAATGACGTCAAAAGGCTAGAGGGAAACATTGGACTGCTCTGTTCTCTAGAAGCTCCTGCTATGTTAAGCAACCTGAGAAGGAAGCTGACTTTCCATTAAAAAAAACAACCACTTTGGCAGTTGTCAGAGACCATCTGGGGTCTTTTACTTCCCCTCTCAGGAAAAGTGGGGAAAATAATTTCCACTACTTAGAAAGAAAGAAATTTAGAGTTTAGAGTCTTATTTGGTACAATCTCCACTTCAAACATCAAATAAGAAAATAGATTCAGAGCAGGGTGGGGATTGTTTACTAGACCCAGGAACTTTCAGAGCAGCTCACTCATTATACTTATCTTTGTTGCCATCACAAAGCCAACAGCCTGCCCCTTTGTCAGCAGCTTAGAAGACAAAGTACCACACTTGCCAATGTGCAGAGAGGTTGCTTCAACAGAGGTTCATGAATGGCTGAAGAGAACTGCCTTGTCCTGCTGCCTGCTGACACCCCTAGCCCAGAAATCTTGCATGAGAAGATGGAGAGTTTGTGTCTGCATATGTGCATGTGTGTACTCATGTATATATATGAAAGGGGCATACATCAGGCAGACCCATCCATCATATCTTTGCTCATAGAAAAACACCCTGATGTTTGGAGTTGCACACACTTAGCTGTGGACTCTGCATTCTGGAACTGTGGGGAGCCAGACTGCATGGGCACTGGTCCAACCAGTGCTTTAGCTCTCAGTGCTTCAGGTTTAGATGAACGCTAAGGGATGACTGAGAAGTAACTTGCAGAAGTTACAAAGCAGGGTTGCCCCCATGCTACCCACACGCGGTAGGTGTGAACCAATCAAATTTGATTTTAAAATACCATTATGTTACACTCAAAAGGATTTGTATTTTTCTTTTTAAAATTAATTAATATATATTTCACATCTTTATTTTCCCTGAGGATCACCCACCTCTTTCCCTCCCTGACCATTCCTTCCCATCTCTTCTCCCCGTCCCCTGCCCCCCAACCCATTATGTACTTTAGTTGGGTTCTTAGCTTGTTTTGACTTTTCCTCCTGGTCTTTTTGCTTGTTTTTCCTATATGCCATATATCAGTGAAACCATTTGGTTTCTGTCTTTTTCTTTCTAATTTGTTTCTAATATGATTTCTTCTAAGTACATTCATGTTATCATAAAATCATCAAATTTGTCATTTTTAATTGATGCGTAATACTCCATTGTGTATATATACATCTTTTTCATCCAGTTATCTGTCTTGGGACTTTTGGGTTGCTTCCATGTCCTTGCAATTATAAATAGTGCTGCAGTAAACATTCGAGCACAGATGTTCCTTTGTATAAATATTGAGGTCTCCTTTGAGTAGATTCTGAAAAAAGAGATTTCTGGGTCAAATGGTAGTTCCATTTTCATTAGTTTGAGGGTCCTCCACACAGCTTTCCATAGTGGTTGGACCAGTTTACATTCCCACAAGCAGTGTAAAAGTGTCTCTTTTCTCCACGTCCATGCCAGCACTTGTTGTTGCCTGTTTTTTGGATGTGGGCCATTCTTACTGGTATAAGGTGGTATCTCATTGTTGTTTTGATTTACATTTTCCTGATTGCTAGTGACAAGCATTTTTTCATGTGCCTGTTGGCCATTTATATTGCCTCTTTGGAGAAGCATCTTTTCAGCTCTTCTCCCCTGGGGTTTTTGCTTTGTTTTGTTAAGTTGTATGAGTTCTTTGTGTATCTTTGTTATCAGACCCTTATCACTTATACAGAGGGCAAAACTTTTTTTCCCACTTGGTTGGGTTTCTTTTTGTTTTCTCTCATCTCTTTTGCTATAGAGAAGCTTTATAGTTTGATGCAGTCCCATCTGTTTGTGTTTTCCTTCATTTTTTACTGGCTATGGATGTGTCCAGAAATGGATTTCTGAATTGTAACTAATGGATTTCTGAATTGTAACTCAATTCAGTAAAAACAGAATTGTTTTGCCCAGGTTTTCCTCTATGTATATTATGGTTTCAGGTCTTACAACTAAGTCTCTCATCCATTTTGAGTTGGTTTTTGTACAAGGTGTTAAGGAGGTTTCTTGATTCATTTCTTTGCATGTCTTGATCATTTTCCCAGCACCATTTATTGAAGAGGCTGTCCTTGTTCCAATGTAAATGTTTCACTCCTTTGTCAAAGATTAGTTGACTATATATATGTGTGGTGTTATTTCAGGCCACTCAGTTCTGTTCCACTTGTCTGTTTTTGTACCAGTACCTAGCTGTTTTAATTACTACAGCTTTGTAATATAGTTTGAAGTCTGGAATAGTAATACCTCCATTCTCTCTTTTTCTGGTCAAGATGCTTTTTGATATTCGAGGTCTTTGGTTATTCCATATGAATTTCAGTAATTTTTGTTCTATCTCTTTGAAGAATGTTATTGGAATTTTTATAGGGATTATTGAATCTGTAGATTGCTTTTGGTAGGATGGCCATTTTGATGATGTTAATTCTTCCAATCCATGAGCAGGGAATGTATTCCATTTCCTTATGTCTTCTTCTATCTCTTTTAGAAGCATTTTGAAGTTTTCTTTGTATAGTTATTTCTTTGTATAGTTACAGTGTTTTGTTAGGTTTATTCGCAGGTATTTAAGTTTTTTTGGTGCGATGGTAAATGGGATGGTTTTCTTTAATGTATTTTTCTTAGTAAATCAATTCTTCTCAGTGATGTCCCAAAGAGAAATCCTTCCATGAATAAAGTGAATAGTTTATTATCTTTATAATCTGTAAGGCTCTTTCACATCCATTTTTTTTCTCACTTTACTTAAATCTCAACAAATTTGTGAGAATTTGGGATTTTTTTTTTTTCATTAAATGAAAAAATGAAGGCTCAGAAAGAGAAAAAGACTGACCCAAACTAGCAAGTTTGTGCATCACAGAGCTGGAACTTAAAAGCAGTTCCTTTTCCTAAGACCATTCTGACTACGCAGAGAACAACCACCTTCATCTCACAGTTCACAGAGGGATTTCACTGAGGGGATATCAATTCTTAGTCTAAGATGAACTGACCAAAGAGAAGACAGACACTGATGCTGAACCATTTATTTTTGAGAAAATTTTTGTTGAACACCTACAAAGTGTTAGGCCTTATATTCCATGCTTGAGATACATTTAAAAACAAAAAGGGAGACAGAGTGAGGTCCCCATGGAAATGACAGCTACAAGGGGAGACATTCGATAGAGGAAATTTCTTTCTTTATTGAGTCATTTAGTTCTTTGTTTCTCTTGGTTCCTGTGTTTTCAGGGTAGGAATTACAGGTGACACTGATATTTGCAACCCTCTGCTTTTACGTGCTGTTCACTCTCAGGCTCTGTAGCCCCCAGGGCCTACTCTTCACTCCCCTGAAATGACAGGGGTGAGGGATGGCTCTCACAGTGTCTGGCTTTAGTCTGAGCATTGCCAATTGTTAGTGATGGATGTTATCTGATCATTGATAGATTTCATTATTTGTAGTTTGCTCTCATGATCTTTACTGGAACTGTGTGTGTGTGTGTGTATGCGTGTGTGTATGTGTGTGTGCATGTGTGTGTGTGTATGTGTGTGTGTCCCATAGAATATTTTATGACAGATTTTAACAGCATTGGGGCAAAATTCTGAAGTGAGCAGCTTCCCAATAAGAGCTCAAGGATATGAACAGGGAAGATATATTTCAGACAATGAATATTTCAATGACAAAGCTGTCTAGCTTAATGTGATGAAAGAACATGTATTTTTACTGTTTGGATGAAATTAGAATTTTCAATCAATTTAAAAATTTTCTGTATGCAACTCTTTTTAGTTACCTGATCTGCAGGCTGACTACTCTGTCTACCTTTCCATATCTAGGATCCTGGACAGCTACATAATGCAATTCCTACACAAGTACTGTTTCTATAATGTTTTAAAACCATCTTTTAAAGTAATATGTAAAGGGAGTAGAAATAAACCAATATTTAAAATTTACTAATAGATGACTGATTGCTCTTGAACATGATATTGAGATGAATGAAATATTTTCTTTTATCACAAAAAGAAAAAAAACAGATGAGGTGAAGAAATCACATAAAAGCATAAGTACCAATGTACCAATGCAAAAATTATTTTCTCCATTTATTCTATGTTGTAGCTATACAAGTCATCTCTTTTTGTGGTCCATCAGTAAGATATCTGAGGTGCTTTTAAACAAAGAACAAAGATGCTTTTATCAATTCCTAAAAGTCTGTAGGACCAACCATTCATTCTGTCAAACCTCCTAAAACCCATTCAGCAAATAATGAAATCCATCAGTGAGAAACGTCAACATACTAATTTGTTAAATGCAAAACAAAGCAATATTCAGACAGGTGTTTCATTTCATGTTATATCAGCACTCCAATTCATACCAGGTTTATGGTAACCCGTGGATCATTCAATATTAAACAGAACTGTATTATAATGACTAAACCTGGAACACTAAAATCCCCATTGCTAGAATGCTAATAGTGCAGCTGAAATACGCATCTTGATGCAAGCGCACTTACCTCCTTCCAAAGTTTTAGAAATTCTATGCAGACACCTATTTCTTATAAAGAATGGTGACATAACCCAAATATATGCATTCTGGGGGCTGGGAGGGGGGAAGAGTCAGAAAAGAAAGGTAAAAAGTAAAATCGAAGTCCTAGAGAAGATATTAGAACTCATTTTGTCCAAGAGGATGAGTTAGATCAAAATGAAATTCCTAAAGGTATGAAATACATAATGAGAGGATCTTGCTGATCTTTTATTATTGATAATGTTGAAAAGGATATTTTAACTGAGATATTTTAACTGCATAATTCCATTTATGCAGATATTTTTTTAAAAACCTGAAGGAAACCTGAGGGTTGGTGAAGTTGAGGCACAGGGATATCACCTGCAATGTGAGAGGGAGAGCTTCTGAATAATATCTCCAGATGATGACAGTGTCCTAGAGGACTAGCATTGTGATTGTTACAAGTCACATATGGTACAGGCTTTGAGGCCAGACATTCCTGGCTTCTTTCTCAAGTGCATGATAACTGTGTGCTTTAGGCGAAGTTCTTGACCACACCCCGGGCCTTAGTTTCCTATCTCTACATGAATATCATAATCACTTTGCAGGGAAGCCAGAAGGATTTCCAACACCAAGGACATTTTGACATACAAATGTCTCAGTTACACTTTTCCTCAGATCATTTGACCTTTATTTTCAGTGAGGTTAATTTATTGAGGCTTGTGGCTAAACAGCAGAAGATGCAGCAAAGAGCACTATTTGGGCAAGAAGAAGGCTATGTTGAATAGGTATGTTGTGCATTCAAGTGGCATAAAATGACAAAAGTATTTTACTGATTTTCTAAAAAGTGTACCTAGTTTCAATTTCCAAATATATTAAACCAATTCACTTACTGTAAAGGGAAGGCAAGGAGGATACCTGCTGTGGAGAGCACACATCATTTGCTGCCTTTTCCCCATCACTGCCAACTGTTGCTCTGTTACAATCTTTCTAATAGAAGCAAACATGCAAGGTTACTTTGAGGAAGCCAAGATGCAAACAATTATCACACAAAGATGAAAATGAGATTTCAATTTCATTCTTTAAATAGCAAGGACATGAACATACATACACACAGTACATACACACACACATTTTTTTTTGTTTCTAGCTGAGAGAACACTGAGGAAAAGGATCAGAGAATGGACTAAATCATGGTAAAAGAGAGATAAATATATATTTGTAGAAGGTAAGTCACACAAACTATTAGCACTGACCTCTTAAGTAAATTCTCAATTAGGCAATCCTTACCTAAATAACATGCCATTCCTTGTCACTTCTTTGGGCACAATGCATTCCTTTGATTCCAGTCTTAAATGGGGGATGTTTTGCTGAGGAAGACATTAAACAGCTGCCCAGCTTCACCCCTACAGCAACCTATGTCTTAGCAGCTGACCCTGCTCACCGAGCTCCCCATTGCAGACCATCTGCTAAGCTGAAGTATAGCATAGAGTGCACACAGCGTCACTATTTTCTTTTCTCACATCACATCACTTAATGAACCCTGTTAGCCTTTCTTCATCCTCTTCTCTCTCTAAATATTAAATGACATGTTTACTGGGGAACTAAAACATGTCTTTCTTCCCTGCTAAAACAGTCAAGTAATAGCACATGCAAGTCAATGCTAAATTCTTAGTCCCTGAAGTGTGCAGTGGGGCAAGGACCATGGCCATTTCCTGAAAGATTAGTCCCATCCCAGAATTGCTGAATCAGACTCCGCATTTTAATTTAATTCAAAGTCCTTAAAAAATTGATCTTTTATTTTTTTTTATTTTGGGAGATACATTTTTACTCCTCCATATGTGCACATGTTCTATTCACGATCCATCAAACCTCACCCTTTCCTCACCTCCTCAGTCCCTCCTCCTTCCTTCCCTCTAGTATCAGAGCATCAGCATTTTAACAAGATCTTTAGTTGACCCATATACATGTTAGGAACACTTTTCTAAAGTAAAACGTGTATGCATTTTAAACTGGCTAAGGAGCCAGTTTGTTGTTCTTTTTCTTGTGCTTCTCAGAAGCAGGGAGGTGCCCTAAGATTTCAAGCTTAACTCCAGGATCCCAGGCCTTAATTCAGGAAATAAATCCCACATTTAACAATGATCATCAGAAACCAACCATAAATGGAACACTGGGCCAAATGGAAGGGAGTCTGTACTCCAGTTTAAAAATCTAACCTCCCTTCCTCTTCCTTATACTGCTCCTCTTCCCTCCTTCCCCATCTCTCTCCTTTCCTTTCCTCTGATATCCTAGGTTCCATTGTCCAAATTGCTAAACGAAAAAAATGCATTGAAGTACCTGTATTGGGGTACAAAGGAAAAAAACTATCAATTCTTTTTTAATTGTTGCAAATTTGAATATTCTATTTCTTGTCATTTTTCCCATGAAAAGTTTGTGGAATGTGCCATAAATGTAAGTTAATGCTGCATGAGTCAGGAAAGATTAGGAAATTTTGATTTCCTATTTATTGACATGGGTACCAAATTCTACTTGATTGTTTTGATATCTCCCACCAAACCACTTATTGAAGTGAAGCTTCATACTGTTTACTCAACTTTGCATGAACTAGAAATAGAACCTAGAGGTAGTAACCACATTCACGACACAAGGAAATACTGGAAAGGTTTGTGCCAGTCTTTCTAAGATCCAAGAGAGAGTAAGGCTATTCCAAGCATTTGGTTATAAAGGAGAGCCTTGAACAAGGTCTGAAAAATAAGGATCTTGGAAAGTGTCCCATGTAACTTACGAGTCAGATGTATCCTCACTGCAAAGCTTCATGATTCTGTTTAAAGTCAGTTCTCAGAATCTCAGATGTATGCAGAACTCAAAGCTAAGTAGAAAATATACTCTAATGTCAAATATAAATAACATTTAGAATGCCTACATACCCCGTTCTTCTTGCATAGGTGAAAAACAAAGCTGACTAAGATATAGATATGCCGAAAAAAGGATCTCAAAGAATTATTAGTATTGGTTCTTATCCTAGCAGTGATGAATGTTTGTTTGTTCTCCCTACCTTCTGTGTACTCCATGGTTACTTTCCTAATGTATCATAGGACAGAAGCATGAGGAATGGGGAGGAAAATATGATAATGTAAGAGATTCCTAAAGGGGGAACATAGGGAAGTCCTGAAAAGCTCAGAAATGGAGAGATAAAGCAGTTCTGCATCTTGTGCCCCTGAGGAGAGTCACCAGACTTCAGTAAGACATCATCAGCGCTTAAGATTAGGATCACTTTGATCCTTCAAAGTCAGGTTTGAAAAATAATGTTGTATTAATCAGCTAGTGTGGCCATCACAGTGACATCATGATGACAATCACATTGGTCACATCTAAAGTTTACAGAGTAGAATGTTTACAAAGCACAACATTTGATTTAGCTAGAATAGTCACTACATTTTTAGCTATAATAGTCAATACATTTTTTTCTCAATTCATTTCACAGAGAAGAAAACTCAGGCTGAGAAAGGGTCAGAGGCTTGCTAAAGTTCCATGGCTAGTGAAAGGTGGGTAGCCAGCAGTTGGGGATGGCATTCATGCCCTGATTCCCTGTTGAGCACTCTGCATATTATAAATAACACTGATTTCCAAACTAGTTCTTCCCTGAACCCTTCTTCCAAGCTCTCTAAGGGGCCCAGGAACTATGTTCAGAATTTCAAAAAGTTTAATGGAATCTATGTATTTATTGGGAAAGGCAACAAAGGCTAGTTACCAAGTCCCTACTTTTGGTTGTTTATTTTAATTTTTTTGTGTAAATTTAGCTTAGCAATTTGGGACTCAAGCAATGTAATAAGTGAAATTTTTGTGATGCCCACTCGATAAGGTTGTTTGTATATTGTTCCTAATTTTTTTGTAATTTTAACAATACTGTAGGTAATACACAGTAAAAATATCTCCATGTAAAAATTAGTAAATGAAGATGAAAGTTGTTAGTTTTCTACTTTGAGTCTTCTTCAGATAACTTAGATGCTTATGGACAATCCTTTCAGAAAATATTTAAAGGTATATATATGTTAGATTGCATCTTGGGTTTTTTTTTTTTTAATGTTTTTAGATTTTGTACATCATTTATATTTGTATGGTTGTTGATTCCCTTGGGAATGCCCCCTTGCCCCATCTGGCCACCCTCTCTGGTCACTACAGCTCCTCTGTTGCTGTGTGTTGCCCATGTTTAGTCCTTTGGTCCCTTCTTTTTCTAGATCAATGTTCTTTTCCTGGGTATCTGTGTTCCTGGGACATGGTTAACCATGCCACTTAGATTTCCAGTTTTATCTTTGCTTTGTGTAACCAGTTCAAGCTCAGTTGCAGTCTATCAATGCTTGTTGCTCCTTACAGTTTATTTTGTCTGTTCTGTTTTCTGATGTATTTCATTGCTTCATCACTTGTGTTCCAGTCCCTGACTTAGGGAACCTGGTTTACAGCCATTATCCATAGAGAAGTTCCTGCATGGGAGCAGTTATCAGCTGCTGGTTGGTCCAGCTCATCACCATTCTCTTCACTGACAGCTCAGCTATGGGGTTGATGAATCATTTTGTGGTCTTCCAACCCTGTGGAAAAGACAGGGTGGGGATGTCATGCTGCACTTGCTGAAGGCATATCTGAACTGGTATTTTGGCTTCCAGATCCAGTGATGTTGCAGGTGTATTTCTGTGCTAAGGTCACATTAAAATTGGTGTGACAATCAATTGTCTGGTGATTCTCTGGTGCCTATTTTGGTTCTGCCCAGGAAATGTGTGTGTCCATGGCCTTTACTCAATCCCTACACCTCTTCTGTTTCTGCAGTCCTGGTGTGGACTGATTGGAGTGGGAGTGAACTACAAGGGGTTAACCAACACCAACAATGCCTGGATGCCTCCTGCCTGAGCTGTTCAGGTGGGAATGGGTGCCTGGTGCATCTTGGGTTTCTACATAGTTCTACCTCATTCCTCTTAAAGGCTATGGATGATTCCACTGAATGATTTTATCCTGGTTCCTAGCTAGGTGGTTTCTTAAGCACTTTATTTTAACGGAGAATTCAGAAATGAACATTCTTGTCCATTTACTCACTGATGTTTTGTGAAATTCTAGCAGTGGAAGTGCTGAGTCATAGAAAATATGCTTTCAAAATGTTGTTAAATATTCTCAAATTCCCCTTAGAGAAGTTACACGATAATGACATCTTTTATAGAAAACTTCACAAAAAAAGTAAGAATGCCAGCTTCATTTGCCTACTTTTCTTTTGGATTACATTTTCATTGAGAGAGATATAAGATTTATTAGAAACAAGGAGTTCCCTTATTTGTCATGTTACAACTATTCCCAATCCCCTTTTATTTCTTTAGGTTTATGACTTTTCTTTCAAAATTATTTAATAAATTTGATGTAAACAAGATTATCACTATTTCTTTTATTGGATTTTTGGCTTTAATATCTGGCTGTAGAAAGTTTCCCACATTTTGAGAATATACATCACTTTATTCATGCTTGTCTACTATGACTTTTACTTTACATCTAATCTGAACTGTATTTCTGTGAAAGGAATTTGATATACAGATAAATTTCCAAATTGCTTATCAGCTGTTACAACAGTATTTATTGATCAATCCTATCTTTTCTTCACTGATCTCAAATGCTACCTTTATCATATAAAAATTCTAAATGTATTTGAATTTAACTCTGAGCTTTATAATGTGCTATTTCAAGTGTTTAGTTCTTTTCACTAACAAACTTCTGATTAATGTACCTTTGTAGTATGTTTTCATGCTTGCTAGAAGCAAAACTCTATGAATCTTAAGAAAAAAATCCCCATTCATTCCTTCCTATGTTTATTTTTTCATATGGCTTTTACTATCTTTGTTTTTTAGCTTTTCTAAAATGAGTATTTTTGAGGTAAGCATTCCAGTGGAATGTGACAGTGGATTAAGAATGCTTTTGTTTTGGGTTTGATGTGATAACAAACATCTAAAAAGTTGTGAACTTTTATTCTTTCCTTTTTGAACCTTATGCTAAATTATGTATTGTAAACCAATATTACCTTGAAAAAGGTAATATAATAAAAATAGAAGATATAGTATTGTTTTTATTTTATCTATTAATACTTCTCAAAATTTTGAAGTTGTATAATAATTCTGTATTATTACTCATTAATCTTATTCTTTCATAAGCTATTGGAAATAAGTGTGGATATATTATTTACAAATTATACACACATCAGGATAACCTTATATCAAGAAAATATTACAATGTAATATTGCAACTTAGTGTTTAAGCTGGATCAGGAACTCTTTTTCTCTTTGATATTAACCCACTTCTCTAACAGTCATGTAAGGATGAAACCATTACTATTCTCATTTTAAAGTTGAAGAAACTAGCCCAGGGAGCTTAAGTAACCTGCCTAGTTGATAAGTGGCAACCTTGAGAAGGTTTGGGATCATAAACATTAACTATGTGAAAGTAATAATACAATATTAGAAGAGAGGCATGGTCACAAAAATCTGATAGTCATTTTGAAGAAAATAAACACAGATATTTTTTAAAATGTTGAAGAAGCTGCCAAAACATATGGAATAGAAAAGTGATAGGTGTGAAATCAGAATATTAATGCTTGAATCAATGTGAATTGTCAGATTAGTGGTGCCAATGCACTACACTTCTAATAATCCATTTGCTCATATATTCATCTCACACACTGACTATGACTCTGACTGATAGAAAGAACATCAATCAGAATGATGTGACCAGAGGCTTGAGGCTTGTCCTCTTAGAAAATGCTCTGTGAATCCCTGAAAATCATGTAAAAATTTCTGGTCACCCTGCCAGAGAAGAAATGTGATAACAAAGAGATACTTATTAATGTTCCACTGATTCTAGCCATGTCATCTTAGAAACCATGTAAGTGAGGGGGGAGTCAGCCTTAGATGTCCCTTTGAGGGGAGCAATTGGTCAGCAAATATCAGCCAGGAATTCTAATTGTGAGAAATAATAAATCATTTGTTCAACTCAAAAAAAAAAAAATTAAATATGTATGTTTGTGTTAATGACATGGAACTTTATTGAAGTCAAGCTATATACCTTATTGTAGTTTACATTCAATTTTTATTCTATATGTTTTAAGTAAATTTTATGATTTTAGAATAGTTTGTGATTCATGAAAAAGCTGTGAAAGTTTTCACATCTTTTCCCTATTATTAACTTCTTCTGTGGGTATTACACATCTGCTAGAGTATACCATACTTATAATACAATGAGTATTATACATTTTTAAAGTCCATAATTTATTCTTCCCCCTTTGTTTTGACTTAATATCCCTATTCTGTCCTAAGACCCCAACCAAAGAACACATTATACTTAGTCATCATGGCTCCTCTGCCTCCTCACCATTGTGACAATTTCTTAGGCTTTCCTTGTTTTTGATGTACTTGTTAATTTTGAAGAGGCTTGGGCAGGTATTTCATAGAATGTCTTTCAGTTTGGATTTCTGTGAAGTTTTTCTTATAGTTAGACAGGGGTTATAGATTTTGGGGAGGAAGAATACCAATATAAAGTACCATTCTCATCACATCAAAAAAAATCCTATCAAGAGGACTGTTGTTGACCGCATCGTGAGGAGTGTTAGGAGAAGTGTTTGTTAGTTTTCTCCATTGTAGAGTTATTCCTTATCCCTTTTCTACAATATCATACCCTCTGGAAAGAAGTGATTATTCACAAACTTCTCTTAAGGAGTGTTATAATAATCCCCCCTACTTAAGGGGACATCCCTACATATAGTTTCTGTAATTTTGAATGGAAAATCTGTCTATTCCTCCCTATTTATTTATATTAAAGTAGATTCACAGATACTTATTTTATACCTGGACTATAATAGCGCATTATCTGGTTATAGTTCAAATTGTTCCAGGTTTGGCCCACTGGAAACTCAGGTGATTGCTCTCTCCCTTTGACATAACCACATCATTGTTGAGAGCGTTTGTTAGTACTTACTTATTTTTTGACATTACTGGACCTATTGGCTTATCTGCATATTTCCTCTTCCAATTTTAGAACCAGCCATTTTGTCTATGGAATTCTGATAACTTTTAGTGGAAAATATTATTAGAAATCAAGATCTGGACACTAGGTATGATCTTTATCAAGGGGTTTCTTTGCCTCTGTGTCCTCTGAGAAAACAATGAAATATATGTGTGCACTGTAGCCTATGAATATACACATACAAAAAATACTTAATTTTATATGTATTCATTTGTACCATATTTAGTATCATTTTAAGGTCTCTCTCACCCTGCTCACCAACTCAATCCACATCCTACTGATGATTTAATTGGCATCATATTGAATTTATAAATTACTTGGGGTTGTTATTTTCTATTTAGAGTTAAATGTAAATAACTAAAAGTTAGAAATGTAGCTTCTTACTATAAGAAAAGTATTTTTGGTATTCAGTTATATTTTCTTGCAGCAGGGGGACTACTGATGGCTGAAAACAGTTGAATACAAGAGATAAATGGTCCAAATCAGTTGTCCTGGAGTGAGGGTGACTAGAGTTACACAAAGATGACCTTTCATTATAATAGGAAAATTATACCTGGGAGTGGAGACTTAGCATTATAATGAGACAACTGATCGGTGTAAAGGCATGTGATGGGAATGCATGTGATGGGAAAACTTAGTGCCCACATACAACACAAGGAATATGAAAACATTCCCTGCCCCAAAGCCTTTTATAAACTATCCTCACCTGAAGTCTGGAGGGGAAAGATGCTTTGGAACATGATTTCCCCCTTTCTGCATTGTTGGGTCTCACAATCAAGATTTACAAGCTACTATTTGCCCCAGCAGCTCCTGTGTGTTTAACCACCAGTACATAGAGTGGGAGTCCAAATCTCAGCCTGGGAAAATCTGGGGTCCCATGTGGGGCACTGCCCTGACAGGCACAAGGTGGGGATCAGTCTCCTGTGAGGTACCTGCTGGCTGTGTAGGGTGTACTTCTGTGTTTAATCGTTAGGTACCTTTAGGTTGTATCCCTCAGGGGGGAGCTGTTGTGCTAAAAAGCCCAGTCAAAAAAGGGGCAAGAGGGCTTTAAATATAATTCTCTAAGGAGGGAATGCAAATGGCCAATGGGTATATGAGAAAATCACTCAGAATCACTAATAATCAGGGAAATGGAAATCAAAACTACAATGAGATACTACCTTACACTGGTAGGAATGGCCCATTTAAAAAAAAGAAAAAGAAAAAGAAATGCTGGTGAGAATGGGGAGAAAAGGAACATTTTTACACTATGGAAAGTTGCGTGGATAACCCTCAAATTACTAAAAATGGAGTTACCATTTTATCCAGCAATCCCACTACTGGAAATCTATCCAACGGATTAAAAAACACCAATTCAAAAGGAAACCTGCATTCCTATGTTTATCACAGCATTATTTATAATAGTCAGCATATGGAAACAAGTCAAATGACCTAAAACAGAAGAATGGATCAAAAAGTTGTGGTATACCTATAAAATAGAATATTATTCAGTCATCAGAAAGATAAACTCATGTTAATTTGCAGCAACATGGGTGGAGCTAGAAGGAAACATGCTAGTTGAAATAAGAAAGAAAAAGAGAAATGCCAGATGATCTCACATATATGTGGGATATAGAGAAAACAAACAAAAAGCTGGCCAGAGGTCTTGAACGCCAGAAGCCTCCACTTCAGGGCCCAGCTTACGTGGGCTGAGGCACACGGCAGCTGAGTTTCACCAGCGACAGGGAAACATAAGTCCCTCCATCGCACCTCACCAGAAGCTGAGCAGAGCTCCGCGGAAGTCAGGTGAGATCATCTCCCTGACCATCCCCTCAGGCAGCTGTGGGTCACTAAGGCAACGGGGCCTGGGACAAAAGGCACAGGTCTGCATTTTGCAACTGAAAGAAGCCTTCCCAGCCAGCCAGGTCGTGGCCAAACTGAGTGCGTTTGAACTGGGGGTGTCTGGCCAGAGGTCTTGAACGCCAGAAGCCTCCACTTCAGGGCCCAGCTTACATGGGCTGAGGCACACGGCAGCTGAGTTTCACCGGCGACAGGGAAACATAAGTCCCTCGCATCGCACCTCACCAGAAGCTGAGCAGAGCTCCGGAGGTCAGGTGAGATCATCTCCCTGACCAACCCCTCAGGCAGCTGTAGGTCACTAAGGCAACGGGGCCTGGGACAAAAGGCACAGTTCTGCATTTTGCAACTGAAAGAAGCCTTCCCAGCCAGCCAGGTCGTGGCCAAACTGAGTGCATTTGAACTGGGGGTGCCCAGCCAGCTGTCTTAACTGCCAGCAGCTTCCACCCCAAACCCAAAAGCGCCGGCGCCGCTACGCAGCACCGGCGCAAACTCAGAAATCAAGGATACTCACTACCAGAAGCACATAGGCAAAGTTATCCACAACTATATAGATTTCAACATGCCTAATACTAGAGCAGTAGTCACCCAATATGTAGAGCAGATACGAAAGGAAAACACAGGAAGGAGGAAGACCATAAATACTCAAGCAAGCCCTAAGAAAAATAACTCCCCACC
>PVHY01007573.1:0-66601 GCA_004024945.1 Uropsilus gracilis
TGACCAGCACCTAGTGACCAGCACCTAGTGACCAGCACCTAGTGACCAACACCTAGTGACCAGCACCTAGTGACCAGCGCCTAGTGACCAGCGCCTAGTGACCAGCACCTAGTGACCAGCGCCTACTGACCAGCGCCTAGTGACCAGCGCCTAGTGACCAGCGCCTAGTGACCAGCACCTACTGACCAGCGCCTATTGACCAGCACTTACTGACCAGCATCTACTGACCAACACCTAGTGACCAGCACCTACTGACCAACACCTAGTGACCAGCACCTACTGACCAGCACCTACTGACCAGCAAGCAGGTCAGCTGGCTGGCTCTCCCCAGCCTGAACATTTGTGTGTGAGCACCTCTCCTCAGAGGCGGCTGGCACACCGAGGCCTCCGCTGGGGCTGGCAAGGGGAGCTCGAAACGTCCACTGACCATTCCGACCACAAGGCTCTGCTGCCCAGCAAAGCCCTTCACAAGAACAAGAAGTCACAGGAAGGACTAAGCCGCGCTCGGGACAGATGCAGCCGCGCCAGGGACACACGTGGCCGGCGGGCACTCAGCGTGGACGCAGTACCCAGCCCCACCCCACCGGCCGGCCCCACCAGGTCGCCTCTGCTGGCCCTTCGGATGCGCCTGCGCCTCTGAGGACACTTGCTGGTGCGGAGCAGGCGTCCTGGAGCCCGGGGCCCTGGGCCGGCTCCCTGAGGTGGACAGCCCTCGGCCGTGTCCTTGCAGCCTCTCTGCCAGCCGTGCCCCCAGCCGGGTCAGAGCGCGGTCACCTGAGGGCGGGGGGGGGGGGGGGGGGGGGGGGGGGGGGGGGGGGGGGGGGGGGCGTGGGGCTCGGTGGGTCCGGCCTGCGATGATCCTGCTTTGCTTCCGCCGGTGAGAATCGCCCGGATTGCGGGGAGGGAAGCCAGGCCTGGCCTTCTCTCCGGGTTGCTCCAGCTTAATTGGCTCTGGGTGGAGCCCGCGCGGGTAGCGTTGACGTTCCCAGGTGATTCTGCCCAGCGCAGGGCTGAGGCTGCACTTGGCTCCCCGCTGGAGGCCCGGGCCGTCGGGCTCTTCAGAAGAGGCACATGGTGACCCGCTCCTGGAGGGCCGGGTGGGGCTGCTATTTGAAGGGCTATTGGGGGGGGTGGCAGGCAAGGGAGCTGGGGTTCCCTGGCCTCCCGGCTGCTCCCGCCAAGCAGGTGGGAGCTGGGTCTCCTCACCTCGGCTGTGTGTGACGCCGCAGGAAGTTCCTGGAACCTGTCCTGTTGTTCACCTTGGGGAGACACTTCAGTCTGAGTTTTTAACAGAGCAACTCGATGTGAAATTAATTTCCCGGGCCAACTGGTCGCGGGGCACACGGCTGTGGCAATTCCAATTTCCATTCCTCACGGCAGCGTCTGGTCCTGCTTCCTCCCTCAGGAAAATTCGCTAAGAGAGAGTGTGTGTGTTTTCGGTCTCGAAAACACCAAATAGTCCCTGTTTCCATATTCGGTTCAGGCATGACTGCTGGGCTTGGAATCCTTCCCTGCCTTTCCCCCACCCCTGGTGTGGCTTCTGCCACCCTTCCCGACCCCCTTCTGGCCTGCCTTCCTTTCTTTCTTTCTTTCTTTCTTTCTTTCTTTCTTTCTTTCTTTCTTTCTTTCTTTCTTTCTTTCTTTCTTTCTTTCTTTCTTTCTTTCTTTCTTCCTTCCTTCCTTCCTTCCTTCCTTCCTTCCTTCCTTCCTTCCTTCCTTCCTTCCTTTCTTTCTATATCTGAACTTGAACTCAGAACTTGAGTTCAACTTGAACTTGAACTCAGAACTTCTGCCACCCTTCCCCGACCCTCTTCTGGCCTTTCTTTCTTTCTTTCCTCCCATATCTGAACTTGAACTCAGAACTTGAGTTCAACTTGAACTTGAACTCAGAACTTGAGTTCACCTTGAACTTGAACTCAGAACTTGAGTTCAACTTGAACTTGAACTTGAGTTTGAACTCAGGCTGCTGACATTTTGGAGGAAACCCAGACATGTTATTTAGTTTCTAGGAGCCTTCACCTCCTCATCTCTAAAGTTCCATGGCCATGTCTGATTGGAAGGACTGTTCTGAGGCTAAAGGAGAGAAGGTGAGTTAAGTGACAGAGTGATTGCTGTTGACGGCATCATCTCTGCGTGTTCGCCCTTCACACCCACACACGCCTTTGCCGGGAAAGCCACTCAACAAGCGTCCACAGGTCAGGAGGCGATGCAAAGGATCAGGATGGCGATCCTGGGAGCCAAATCCTGGGACGCTGCAACTCTCCGAGACTTAAGGACTTGTTTTCAGAAAGTGGTAGGCTCTTGGGTGCTGCGGCGAAGCCTGGCTGGAGAAACAGGCCTCAGTGGGGAGAGGGTGAGGCCCGAATGTGCTGGGCACCAAGGCTCTGGCAGCCGCGCTGATGGCCAGGCACGGGCGAGCACGTCAGGGCAGAAGCCCTGTCACCCTTCAGACGGCACGGACGCACCATGAACGGCCATCAGATGGTAGCTCAGCCCCCTCAGGGCGTCTGACCGCAAAATAAGACAAATGAGGCAAAATGAGACCCAACAAAACGGGATCCTGGGCTCCAGCTCTATGTGAGCTCGAGAGCCTGGAATGGAGTTGTGACTGCCACCAACCAGCCAGGTGGCTCCGCAGCCACACCTGGTCTCCGAGAGGCCCATCCTCGGCCCACGGGGGTGGCAGCGCGGGTCTGCGCGGCTCTGGCGCCCTCTAGCGGAGCTCCGCGTGGGCGCAACGCCCAGCCCGGGGCACGGACGCTGGGCAGCGTGGGGGGGGCCTTCAGCCTCTCTGACCACCCAGGCAAGCCGGGCTCTGAGGAGCCTTGGAGACAGAGGTGGGCACACCGACCCCCAGAGGCATTTTCAGAACGGTTGGTCCTGTCCTGGGACCCCAGTGCGTTGTGCCGTGATGGAAGCTTCTGCACAGATTGAAATGTCGGCTTCAAGTTCCTCTGTGGGTGGCACAGACATCTCTAGCCTCGTCCATGCTGCACCAGCTCTGTTATCCGGGACTCTGGCACCTGAGGGAGTGCCACGGCTCGGTGCAGCCGGACAGGCCACTGCCGATTGCCTCTGCACAGTAAACTGGGTGTTGATGAAATGGGGGTTCAGTGGCAGAGCCCCAGGAAAGCCCAAGAGCCTTACTTATGCCTGGCATCGCTGCTGCTTTAGAACAGCCGATTCTTATCCTTCTTTTCAATTTTCCTTTGCTTCTCAGGGAAGATGCGTCCCTGAGAGCTGGGATAAGGGGGGGGGGGTCTGAGGTGGACATGAGGACTGGGGTGGACATGGAAGCTGAGGTTGATATGAGTGTGTGAGGTGGACATAAGGACTGAGGTGGACATGAGGGCTGAGGTGGACATGAGGGTTGAAATGGACACGACAGTTGAGGTAGACATGAGGGTTGAAGTGGAAATGAGGGTTGAGGTGGCCATAAGGGCTGAGGTGGACATGAGGGCTGAGATGGACATGAGGGCTGAGGTGGACATGAGGGCTGAGATGGACATGGAGGTTGAAGTGGACACGACAGCTGAGGTAGACATGAGGGTTGAAGTGGAAATGAGGGCTGAGGTGGCCACAAGGGCTGAAGTTGGACATGATGGCTGAGATGGACATGAGGGCTGAGGTGGACATGTTCCTGAAGAGCTGAAGGAGAACACACGTGGCCTCTATGCCATCTATAGGCTCACGGTCCTCATGTTTCCTACCACGGTCTCTCATGGGACTCAGCCTGGTGAAAGCTGACAGTTACCCAAGTCTGACTGGCCAGAGGGAGGTCCTTCAGTAACTCTGACTCTACCTACAAAATATGCCTCAGAGCCCGCACGCCTCTGCCTCCGCTGTTAGCTGGACACACAGTCCTCTCTACAGTCCGGTCAGAGCTGTAGCTTTTAGCTGGGCTTTGATGCCACCATTCCTCCTGGAATCCTGTGATCTCCTGTAAGGATCCTCTTCTTTCTCAAGAGCAGAGAAAACAGTCTGTTGAAAAGGTCGGGCAAGTTCAAAGAGGGAAGTCAGCCAACACTGCTAGGCAGGATGAACGGGCGCCTGGTATGGAAGGTTCTAGTTGCAGGTGCCTAATGGTGAGCTGCAGCCATGCTTGGCTTTCTGCCTTGGCTCCTCTCCCAGAAAGACACGCATCTTCTGTGCCTGATGTCCGTGGCAGGATGGTGGCCGGCTGAGGGTTCCAGGGCTGGCGTTCAGCTGTCTGAGTGAGGTCACTCCCCAGAGAAAACCCTGAGAGGTCTCTCCACGGAGTGGCTGATAAGCCACAGTCCGCATTTCATCATCGCCAGCATCTTATTGTCTTTCTTGTCACCCAGGTACCAAAGGACAAAGGCCACGTGTCCTTTCAGTTTCTGGGTTTCTCTTGAGATGCCATTCTCTTCATTTCTCCTTATGCCAGCCCCGTCACTCCCAGACCCAGAGCAGATGACTCTCAAGCAAGCTCTTGTTCTTGGTGAAGCTGTGAAGGTGGAGAGGACAGATTGGCCATCAGCAGAAGGGCCAGAGCCAGCAGTGGCACTTGGGGAAGGACTGAGGAGGAAGCTCTGATGACGGGATTTGGGGTGCTTGAGGCAAGTTAATGGAGCCATGGCTTTCTCCAGGGATGACTTCTTCCCACACTCATGGAGCTTCAAAAGGACACCTGTCCTCGGATTTTACTGCAGCACTATTCACCACAGCCGGGATAAGGAAACAACCCAAATGCCCAAACAGATGAATGGATCGGAAAGTTATCATCTAGGTACACAATGGAATAGTAGTCATCAATCAAAGAAGACAAACTTCTGTCATTCACAGGAACACGGATGGAGCTAGAAGGAATCATGTTAGCAGAAATAGACCAGAAAGATAAAGAGAAATATGGGATGGTCTCACCCATATGGGGGATAGAGGAGGGAAAAATCAAACAAAAGGACAAGAAAAATGTAAAACTGTCAGCAGAACTGCCTATAGAGCAGGAGAGGCGGAGGGGAGTAAAATCAGAAAGATTAAGATGATGGTTTGCGGGTGACAAGGTGGTGGGAGAACCTTGGGGTAGACAGTGATGTAATATGTGTGTGCAATCAATTTAAAAACATTAAAAATAAAATAAAAAATAACATAGCTCATGCATGTCAGATATTAAGTCAGTATTCATTTGGATTTCATCTCTGAATACAGCCTAACTTCTAAGATGAAAATCACTCCAACTTGTTTTCTCTAACCCCCAATCTAGCATCCTCTCCTAGGCTGGAGACACTGAATTTGAAT
Source organism: Uropsilus gracilis (assembly GCA_004024945.1). Taxonomy (NCBI): domain Eukaryota; kingdom Metazoa; phylum Chordata; class Mammalia; order Eulipotyphla; family Talpidae; genus Uropsilus; species Uropsilus gracilis. The sequence continues at coordinate 5,260 of PVHY01007573.1, forward strand.
TTCTGCTAACAAGCACAGTCAAGAGGTGGAGCTGGGGGCTGTGAAGACCCCAGCCAGGTCCCCATGCAGAGAAGGGGATGCAGAGGACCAGCTCTCTCTGCATAGATCACACACACATTTCAGCTCCTAGTTTCTTTCCCACATCATCTGTTCCACATTTATAGCCATCTCTTAACAGCAATATGTAAACATTCCCTGAGTTACAGATGATTAAAAACTAATTTAGGGTCTCCTAATTTGGGTGCCCTGCTTTGTGACTGTCATCACATCCCTGCCAGAAAGTTCCAAACACTATCCCAGCATCATCTCCAAAGGAAGGTTTTGTACTAGTTCAGGTTAGTAAAAGTGCTGGGAGAATTGTCAGTACCATCTTGTGACAAGAAAGAATGGAAGTGTCAAGCTTGAAGGAATGCGTGCATGTCAGAGATGATAACATTTGTGTGGTTTGACTATTTTAGGAGTTTTACTAGCATTCTTTGTTCAGACCGATGTGTCACAGGTAATAGCAGAAAACAAAGCAATGTGCAATAAGTGATTTTTTGCTTAAAGGAGTTTTTTTTTTTAAAAACACTTTTCCTTTGAGAGGTGCATCTTATAATGATCGATTCATTCAAAAATAAATCTATGGTTAAATGAACTCTTTTTTAAGAAGAAATGATCAGCCATGATGCAATTGTGATGTAAATGCAAGTTCATTGTGTGCAAAATCAAAACAACTAAGTTAATAAAAAGATGTATGTTTTTATCAATAAACCCAGTGTTTGGCAATTTTGCTTAAACAAAATAATATTACATGTCACATTAACTTAATGTGGTCAGTTTGGATTTTATTGGTTTTGTTTATATGTAATTTGTAAATTGATTTGGTTTTATCGTTGCTTTCGTAGAACTAGATGCACAAGGAGTAGAGTTTACATCTAGTTTTATGATTGTACTTGTTTATGGAACTTTACAAGGAAGTCATCTAAATCAATACTTTATGCCACCAGTCAATGAAGTTAGAGAAACACTCTTCTGGACTAGTGTTTCCCAGAGATTGTTCTGTGAACTTCTTGTCCCAGGAAACAAGCCACCACAAAATGTATTTGCTAACTGACAAGTTGAAGAAATGCAGAATGACTTCCTTTTGGGAATCTATAGTTTATGTTAATATACTGCTACATGAGAAAACCATTTAACTTCACCTACAGTTTCCCAAAATTATTTGATTATATAAAACCAGTGTTTGGAATAACCACTAAGTCTTACACATTGTTGCAGAACACAGTAAAAAAAAAAAAAAAAAAAAAAAGGTTGTAGACTGGAGAGGACCAGAGCTTTTGCTGAGAAGGTAACAGGCTACTCAATGCAGAGACTTTAATAAGAATATGTCCAGAGGTGAGAGATATGCTGAAAGCGGAAACTTTTCTTTTGCAAAAGCAAATGATTCCTATGTGATAAAGGGGGGGGCATCCTGGAATGGTGGGTGCACAGGCTGATCCAGGTAGGATCAGACTCCATGTGGAGGAGGATATGTACCCTGGCGGATCCCCAGTGTGGCTCTCACATTAGATTTTAGTGCAAGTTCCTGCAGAGCTGACTTCACTGTAAGTGGAGCACCCCAGTCACTAGAGATATCTGAAAGTGAGATGGCTGCCTCGATCACAGCGTGTGCCCTGGTCTTCGGGAAGCTAAAGACTGAAGGGTGATGCAGATAAAATTCAAGTGCTGGGCTGGAAGCAATGTTTTTCAACCTTGAATTTCTATGAATCCTAGTGGGCCTGGCAGGAAAATAACACCTGTGAAACAATACCAGGTTCGAGGTATGCTGCATCTATTAGGCTGCTTAATCCGTCCAGTAATGTCACATTAACTCCATGCAGTCCGTTTGAATTTTCCTAAATCCAAAATCCAACGAGGCACTAGTTCTATCCCCATCTTAGAAATGCATAGTTGCCATGAAGAAGGATGCTCACTCTCACTGTAAAGGAATGACCACACCTCCTGGAGTTGAATGTCACCCAGCTCTCTTAACACATCTTCCATCCTTTTGCTTTGCTCCCTTCAGATCCCCACCACCTCCTTCCCAGTCCTCACTGCCTTAAGAGAAAGGCCATCGTACTTCTACCAACACCCCTATATCCTGCCTTTCCACTTGTTATTCTGCTTGAGGGACCTTTGCTTCTAACTGGACCAAGCCCTCACGCTGCAATGGATCTCTACGCTCTCCCCAAGTCCATTGCCCCAGCATCATCTCTCCCTCCCTACCACATTATCAGGTTATACCAATTGACTGTCTTCGTCACATGCAAATATTGTCACTTTGCCTGCCTTTTAACAACGTCCACAAAATATTTATACTGTTTAAAGCAGTTTTATTCATAATAGATCCAAATGGAAACGACCTCAGTTTCTGTCAACAGAGTGAATGGCTGGACTTAGTGTGGTCTATGTCTACAATGGAAACTCGTTGGGGGAGACAGGAGCGTGGAGGCAGCGGAAACCCGGGCGCAGTCATTTGGAAAGGAAAGAGCTGTGGGTTCAAGGGCGTTTTAGAGAGAGCTTGGCCACCGACGCTCCAGGGAAGGCGCTCAAGGAACCGCAAGTGGAAAGGCAGAGGCAGGAGAGGTTTTTCTTGTTGAAGAAGAGAGACCCCTTGTGGCCGACGCAGAAACAGAGACAACTAACGGTCTGGTGGAGCGTTATGGGGACGCCGGGAAGCAGAGGCGGGAACGGGATTAGGGGGTGATGGCTATATTCCGCAGGGCTGTCATCGAGGTCACGGGTTATATACAATTCACACGTCACTACGCACTGGTCAGTAGCATGTATCATGTCGGGGCGCAATGGCTCTGTCCATGGCGCGTGCGCCCTGCCAGTGTGCGCACAGCCCAAGGAGCTCACGGGTCAGAGGTGGTCAGGCTGAAATCGGGAGGAAAGGGGGCAAAAGTCGCGAACTAACCACAGGCCCGCTTCCCCCGCGCCTAGCAGTTGCCACTCAAATACAATTTAACAACAGGGTTTTATTCACAAGGGAAACTAACCCGCGAAATGAAAAGTCCTTAAAGCCACGAATGGCAGCTATCTGACTGACCCCAGTCACCATTTTCAGTCCCAAAGACACATGTCCAAGATGGTGGCCTTTGCCCCCCCAAACCTGAGGCAGGCGCCCTGCAAAGTCCAGTCTTTCTCCAGCATCTTTGCTTCCTCTCCCCAGTGTTACCAGCTGCTCCGCTTCTCCAAGGTGCTTCAAACTTCTTGCACAATTGCTGACCCCAAATCAGCTTTCCAAATCCCTGGTCATCTCCGGGTACCAGCTCACAGTGCCACCTTGCTGCGGCACCACACTCTCCACACCGGCCACCCTTCTGCTGGCCACCATGGCTCCTTGCCACCTCCAGCTCACTCTTCCAGGGGGCTTCTGCCCAGCCTGGTCACTCGGTCCACCAGCCCAGTCATTCTCGTCTCTCCTTTCCCTAAAAGTCTGTCTCTCTAGTTTCATTCCTTGCCTTTTTAAAATCTCTTTTATTTTTCTTCCTCTTAAAAGCCAAAGGCTCCAATTTCCCTCCACATACCCTCCAAGTGGTAGTCTCTCTCCTGGGTCCACACCCAGGATCTGCAACAAAGTAAAAGCATCCTTATCCTGTTTACTCCAGGACCCTTATACCGTTTAGGCCTCTTGCACCTCGGTGTTTTTCAGACACAGCTAATGGCATCAAAGCCTAAATTTCAATGCTACCCATACTGGGGTCCCGGCTTCAACTCTGTCTTTTTCACGTTTATTTTTCATTTTCATACAGTATCGGTCATGTCTGTATTGTCACTGTTCCCCTTAGGCACGGCTCTCCCGTGCACAACGCCCATGTGCCTCAGCCTTCTACCCCACGCCGTGCTCCCTTCCCCGTCCCTCCTACGGTCACTCCAGCTCCTTTCTCAATTCGGTCTCGAGTCCTGTCTTCCTGGGCGAGGCCCTACGCTCCTGGCACAAGGTGGCCCGGCTGCCCGGGTCTCCAGGAGAGGCCAAGGTGGGCGGCCAGGCCGCGCACGTCAGGAGCTCTGCAGGGCAGGCGTGAGGGTGGTTCTCCAGATTCCTTGACACTGGAGCCTCCTCCAGCCCTGTGTGGTCCCCGGCTTTGTCACCTTGTCCATGCCAGCTGCCTCCGCCACCCCGACGTCTGTCACCTGATGCTGCTTCTGAGCCTCATAGTTCTGGAGTCTGGCGCTGGGATCCCAACTCCGGCCACTGACCGGTGGACAAGTGCCCCAGGGGGGCCAGTCCCCAGCAGGGGATGGGACTGGCTCCTCTCCTCTCTTGGGCTCTTGGGGTGTCCAGGTCTGCTGTGGGGCCACAGCCACATCTTTGTGGCTTTCCTACCTCACTGGAGGAGGGACCCTCATTCTCCTTGCCCACATGGGTGGACCAGGGGTTTGGTTCCCCAGCCCCGGGAGACGTTGTAGGGGGAGCTCTGTAAGCGGTCACCAGATGTGGTCACTTCAAATAACCACAATCAAGATCAAAAGAAAGAACATCATGATCCGCCATGGTCCCTCCTTCCCAGCCAAGTTCCAGACTCAACCTTCCTTCTACTATTGTAGACTGACTTTGCCAATTTCCAAATTTCATAGAAAAGGAATCTTTTGTTTCTGGGCATATATATATATGCCCAGAAACAAAAGAATATATATATATATATATATATATATATATATATATATATATATATATATATATATATGCCCAGAAACAAAAGAATATATATATATGCCCAGAAACAAAAACAAAAAAACAAAAAAACAAAAACAAAAAAACAAAAAAAAATAAATGAATACATACATATATATATGTATGTATTCATTTATTTATGTAGGAGAATACAAATATGGTTTGGCTAGAAGGAGATAACCTTCTTAGCAAATAAAGTTGGAGCAATTATATAGCCAATGGAGAAAGCTAAGCCTCAATCTTAACTCACACCATTCCCAAGAATTAGTTCAAATCTGATCATCACCCTGAGTATATCGATGCTATAAAACTTTTGCAGCTTGAATATAGGCAAAGATTTCCTGGTTAGGGCACAGGAGGGAAAATCAAGTTTAAAATAAGAACATCTACAGACCTCCACTGTAAAAATAAAATAAGAACATCTAAAAAAAGATGATATTTCATCAAAATCCAAGTTCCGTTAAATGTCTGACACTGTCAAGAAAATAAAAAGGCAAGGGACAGATTAGGAGAAAGTATTAACAGTACAAACTTCTGGCCAAGTGTGTATAAAATAAATCTTATAACTCACAGACCCTTACAGAACTTGATGGAGGGCCAGGAAACATGTGAAAAAAAAGCCTTTTCTACTAAGCCCAGGAAAACCAAAAATGAATAGTAGGTCTCAATAGGTAGCAAAAAAACATTGACAATAACACATGTGAGCAAGAATGTGAAATGACAGGGCTGTTGTATATTGCTGGTGGCAGTGTAAAATAGTGCAATTATTCTGTAACTGTTTGGCACTTTCTTTTGAAGATAAACATACATTTACCATATGCTCAGAAATTTAATTTCATTTTTTGAATTTCCATCTTATCTCAACTCTATGCTGATTAGCTATGCCTTTTTTAAATCGGTTGCTCTAAGGTTTTTAACACATCTTTGATTTATCATAATCTACCTTAGGATACTATTATGCCACTTAAAAATAATGTTTGAATCTTACTTTTATAGTCTCCATCCTGTGCATTTTTTTATTTCTATGTATACTATAGACTCACAATGCATTGTTACTGTTTTTAAGTAGTGAATTACTTTAAAAGAAGTGAAAGAATTTCTTTCATATTTACATATATATCTCATTTCAAGCATTTCACTACATGTATAAATCCAAATTTTCACCTGTGTGCCTTTTCTTATGCTTGAAGAATTTTCTGTAACATTTGTTGTCCAACCAGGATGATGAATCTTCCTAGATGTTTTTTGTCTGCTCATCTTTATTTTGTTTAATAACTAACAATTTATATAATTCAATATAATGGTCTATAGACTTAGTAGGTTACACTTTCTTTTAACATGTCTTCTGGTTTTCAGTGCTTAAGCCCTCCTTCAGCTCCTTGCCAAGTTTATTTATAGTTCAGTTGTAAATGGGACTGTTTTCTTAATTTCTCTTACCTCTAATTCATTGTGTGTAGAAGCATAACAGAGTTTTGCATACTGAGGTTGTATTCTGCCACTCTACCATATTTGCTTATTACCCTTAGTAGGTTTTTTGTTTGGGTTTTTTTTTTTTTTTGTTTTTTTTTTTTTTTTGCAGTCTTCTGGATTTTCTCTGGATATTATGATGTCATCAGCAAATAGTGATGGAATTACTTTTTCTTTTCCCGCCTGGACTCTTTTTATATCTTTTTCTTACCTGAAGCCCTGGCCTGAACCTCCAATACCCTTTTGCACAGTCATGACAGCGAGCTTCTTTTTCTCCTCCCGATTTGACAGGAAACACTTTGCTTTCCCCGCTGAGAGCACTGTGGTGGTCTTGTCACAGATGGTTACTGTTGTGGTGAGATGTTTACTCTGCTCCAAGTGTATTGAGATTTTTAACTCTATGTGGGTGTTGAACCTGATCTTTGTCTTTTTGTCCATGTGATGAATGATACTGATCAACTTGCATGTGTTGAAACACCTTTGCATCCTGGCAACTGGGAACGGATCCCACTTGTTCATGAGGTATGATCCTCTTTATATAGGGCTGTACTTGATTTGTTAAGATTTTACTGAGAATTGTTGAATTTATGTTCCCCATAATATCAGTCTTAATGTTTCCTTGTGCATGCATGCGTCTGTGTGTATGTTTGTGTGAGAGAGAGAGAGAGCGAGAGAGTCAGGTTCTTTTCTGGTTTGGGGGTCAAGGCTATGATATATATATATATATATAATTTCAATATGTTTGGGGTGTTTCCCCTTCGATTCTTTAAGAGTTTGAAAAGGATAAGTGTTGGGTCTTTGAAAGGTCTTTGAAAGACTTCACCAGTGAAGTCATATGATCCCAGACTTCTGTTTTTAGGGAGATTTGAATCCTCTTTCAATTCCTGTGTTTGGTAAGTGGACTCTTCAAGCTTTCCGTTTCATCTTGGTTCTGTTTTGAAAGATTCTATTTGTAAAGAGCCTAAAAGCTTGTTCATTTTTCTAAGTTGTCTGGTTTGATTACCTATAGCCATAGTAGTCTCGTATGATCCTTTGTATTTTTGAATGATGTGTTATAATATCACCTCTTTCGTTTCTGATTCTTTTTTATTCAAGTTTTTCTCTTTTTTTCCTTTGTGAGTCTGAGAGTTCATCCATTTTGCTTATTTTTTCAAATAAGCCATTCTTGGTTTCATTGTTTTGTTTTGCTTGTATTGATCTTTTCTATTTCTGTTTCCTTCATTTCTGTCCCAATTGTTATTTCCTGCCTTCTGCTTCCTTCTACTATTTACTTCCTCCTAAATAAAATTACTTTGGTTTGTTCTTTTTGCAAGTTCCATCACATGTGAAGTTCAATTCGAGATGTTTCTTGTTTACTGATGTTGACATATGTTGCCATGATTTTCCTCTTAACCTTCACTGCATCCCGTAGGGCTCCATGTCACTCCATTTCTGTTGGTCTCCAGAATTTTTTTTTATTTCTTCTTCAGTTTCTTCATTGATCCAGTAATTATTCAGAAGTTTTTTGTTTAGTTTATTTCCACCCCCCCACCCCCAACAAATTTCTTTCTGTGCTTGATTTCTAACTTTATACCATTGTGATCATAAAAAATGATAATCATTTCAATTTTCACATATTTTGAGACTTATTCTGTGTCCCAGAATTTGATGGAGGCTTGAAAATGTTCCATGTGTGCATGAGAAAAACATGTCTTTTGGGATGGAAAATTCTGAATATGTGATCTGTTCCCTTATTTGAGTTCATCATTTCCTTGTTTGCTTCTGTCTGGGTGATCTGTCCATTGAGATGGGTGTGTTGAGATTGTTGACTATTAATTATATTGCTATCTCTGTGCTGCTGTAGGTATGTTAATACATGTGGGATGCATGAATATTAGTGACAATCGTATCTTCCTTTGAACCTTCCATCGTCCCCATCTTTGTCACTAATTGCAGCAGTTTCTAATTTTCTTCTTGAAATACCTTGCTCCAGTTTCTTACTGTTAAGTGTATGTCTGTAGATCTGTTGTGAGACTCTTGTGTACATTAATATAGATGGGTCTTGCTTTTTTTTTTTTTTAATAAAAATCCAATCTGCCACTATGTGTCTGTTGATTGGTTAAGTTTGGACCCTTTACATTTAGGTAATTGTTGATATAACTTGCTTATTCACTGCCATTCTACCTTTTGATTTTCTTTCAGTTGTTCTGTCTTTCTGATGTTTGTTTTTCCACGTGTCTCTGCCTTTTTATTTAGCTGGATTTCCCTAGTGGTTCTCTCCGTCTCTTCATTTCTGCTTCTACGTGTCTCTGTTCCAGATCATTGTTTTGTGGCTTTTTGTTTTTGAGAGTTCTATCAATTTTCTGTCTGAAGCAGTTCTTTTATGCTGGTGCTGACTTGTTGTGATTCGCATATACAGACTGCCTTTTATTTCCTCTCCTCTGGTGTTTCGTTGTTGTCTGATACTTGTTTCTCTTTCTGACTCTGTATTAATATTTATCAGCTTGCTCACAGTTTTGTGTTCTTTTTGTCTGTTTTTTTCAAATAGAAGAATCCCTCAGTATTTTTTTTAAGGCAGGTTTGGTGCTAGTAAATTCAAATATCTTCTGTTTGTCTGAAAAAGCTTTAGTATCTGTCATGTTTGAATGATAATTTTGCAGGTTTTTAAAAAAAAATTCAAGTAACATTGGTTATAACACTGTATGTGGCTCAGATGTGCAGGATCAAAACTCTCCAGCTGTCTGCTACCAGACCACACCCCCCGCCCAGGCCCTCACAATCTTCCACCATCGTCCTTGGGGTCCCCTGACACTCCATTTTCTCTCTTCCCTCTCCCTCTCTTGTAGCCTCAGTCTAGTCAGATTTCTAGGATATGATATTTGTCTGGATCTGCCTGACATTTTGCTTCGTTTCTTTAAGTTTCACGTATAGGTCAGACCATCCATATATCCCTTTCTTCTTCTGACTTATTTCGATGAGCATAATCCCTCTATTTTCAGAGTAACTGTTGTCATTTGTGAGAACTGGGATGGAGATGGAGGGGATTATGCTAATAAAAAATACATATGAGTATATGTATAGTAAATATATATGATAAAATTATATAATATTGTATACAATATAAAAACATGACCTATTATATATAAAAATAATATATAATTACATACAAAATCATATAATTATATGTTAAACTATATATAATCATATATACTATATAGCTATAAAATATAAGCTCTAATTTATATTTTATAAATATAAATTGTAAATATAAATAAATATAAACAGGCTATATGAAATACATTTGTATATATTATATTATTGATAAAATATATATAATTATATAGTATGTGTTTTATATAGTATATGATTTATATGTTATATTATATGATTATATATAATGCTTTATATTATCATAGATCATAGTATATATTATATTATTACATACACAATATTATATGTTATATTATATATTCTATAATATATATAACTATATAGTTATATAGTGTATATAACTATATACTATAGAATATGTAATATGTATTATATATGATATATTATATAATATAGTATATGGTATGATATATAACACATAATGTATAATTATAATATAATATATAACCATACAAATATATAATATGTAATTATATGATATATAATAATATATTAAATATAAATCATATACTATATAAAATATATTTTAGAATAAAATACATGATGTATATAAAATATATATAATATATAAATATGTATTATAATAATATATAATATATATGAGTGCATTTTATCATGTATCCATATCCACATTCACTCATCTGTCCTTGGGCATCTGGATCATCTCCATGATCTGGCCACCATGAACAGAGCTGCAATGAGCAGAGTGAGACGTATGAACCTCTGCCGAGTTTTAGCGTTCTCAGAGCAGAGGCCTTGAAGTGCGATCCCGGGTCACCTGGCAGGCTTATCTGTTGTACTTCTAGGACACTCCCTGCTGTCTTCCCTCAGCTGGCCCAGTCTGCAGCACTGCCACCAGTTCATAAGGATGCCTTCAGCCCACATTGAAGCCGGGACCCCAACATGGGCAGTGTTAAAATTGGGGCTCTGATGCCCTTAGCTGTGTCTGAACAACACAGAGGTTAGAGGCCCAAACAGGATAAGGGCACTTTTACTTTGTTGCAGACCCCAGGTGGAGAAGAGGAAATGGACCACAAAGAGGGCGTGTAGAGGGAAATTGGGTTTCTGGTTTGGAAGGGGGGAAGAAAGGATGAAAAAGAAAAGAGCAGAGACCGACACACAAACTTTGGAAAGGAGAGAGGAGGTGAGTTGGAAGAGGTCGGAGGTTTTGGTGCCTGGAAAAGGACAAAGAAGCAGAACCTTCTCGGCTCTCCCAGCATGGGGTCCCAAGGGTCCAGAGCCGTGTGACAGTGGGGGGGAGGTGACCCCTAATGAAATGCTGAGCCACCTCACGCAGCTCCCCGAGGAGCAGAAGTGGGGCTCCTTTCTGTTTGGGGTACTCGTGTGGGTGTGGACTATTAAACTCCTTATTTGTTTTTCCCCTGACTGTAGTCTGGGGTACCCTGGGCAACATAGCGAGACCTGGTATCAAAAAAAGGGGGCGTCGTCCCCTACCCTGGTAATAATATCACATCCTCACTGATGTTTTTTGTCTCAGATCTTCTTGATCTGGGCCATGCTCCAGGTTGTGGTTTTGATTTACGTTTCCCTGGTCATTAGCGACAAGGGGCATATTTTCCAGTAGCTTCTTCTTTGGAGAAGCGTCTAACTCTTCGTGAAGTTGTCATTGGGTTAGTCGATGTCTGTTTCCTTCTGATGTCTATTGGGCTGAGAGTGGACATCTGTCAAGGACTCCAAGGACAGTACCCTAAATCTCTGGACTTCTTTCTTTGCAGAACTACCTCCTTTTGCGTAGCTTGCCCCACACAGCCCAGTGTTCTAAGTCTCTGCATTCTCCTAGATCTCCTCAGATAGAGGCAAGCTCTGGGCTTTGTTGGGATTCTCTCTTCCGTCGCTGTAGTTGAGAAAATCACCTCTTGGTGGGAAGCCCGGAAAGTTGGCGGCTGCCTTATCTGTTTCCCTCTTATTGGGGATCCCAGTCTGATGTCGTCTTGCCCAATGTCTGAAAATGATTGCTTCCTATGTATCTTTATAGCTGTTTTTTGGTATTTATGATCATACACTTGTTTATTCATGACTAAGAGGACTCTCAAGAGTGTATATTTTATTTTATTGTAAGATAGCCTTACAGTAGGTGATTTTGAGGGGGGGCTGGAGAGGAAAGAGGAGAGATATGATATCTGGTTCATAATCTCAGTATAGGATTTGGTTACCTTCCAGAAAATGAATTGGAGTGGCCTAAGAGTGTAATCAGGAAAACCAGGCAGGAATATTTCAGGAATTTGAGTAAGGTCTGCCTGCAACTAGGTGTAGGCGTGTGGCCTGATGGATGACATCGTCTTCAGAAATATAGAACTTAATCATAGATTGAATATTAAATGTGGCCCGGGAATGGAGCAGCTGGTGGAAGATGAATAGAGGATCAGCTGAAAGGTAATCAAGAACTTGATTCTGAGCCTAGTAAATCTGTGTTGCCTATTAGACTTCTAAGAGCAGATGCCAACTAAGCGGTCAGATATATGTCTCAAGACGGGGAGAGACATAGACACTAAAGATAAAATCTGAGCATCGTAGACATGTGGCTTTTGAATTTATGGGACTGAATAAAGCAAAACTAAGAAGGTGAGTGGTAGAAGCACTAAAATGTGGCATGCTCTCAGTGAGGGCATGCAGCAGATTTCCTCGTTTCATTTGTAAATATGTGACTGCAGATGGTGAGAGAAGGTCAAGGAACTAGAAAATTTATCTGTGTCGTGTTGAAAGGAGGCTGCGTGGCACAGGAATGGGTGCCCAAGAGACTCAGGATGCTGAGAAAGTCAGAGTGTAGAGAGCAGGCCTGGCCCTGGCAGCTGACACTGAGAATGTGTTCCCAGGAAGGGTGCCAGTCGATGATCCAAGAGAGTAATCGTTCCTTAGGTTGAATGGTTATAAACTCCCAAGAAGAGGGATTTGGTAACATCAGCTTGATTGTTCGTTTCAAATCATGTCACAGCTACAGAACTGAGACGAGAGATCACAATGAAGTGCTGAGTTCCCCAAATGGGCTCGTAAATGGGTGGGCTTGTGTCAGATGACTCTGGGCAGCCTGAGGCCAGAACTACCAGGCAGAAAAAATGAACAAACAACAGCAACAACAGAAAAGGCTGAGAACAGAAAGGAGCAGGCATCCTGCAAGAAGGAACAGGCACTGATGGTCTCCAAATGAGCCCAGACTGGCTGCCCAGTGCAAGCTAAGACTGGAAAGCTGAGGAGCATGGTTTACTGCACCCCAGGAACACGGGTCCTCACCCAGGAGAAGAACATTGCTCCAGAAAAAGAAAAAGAAGAGACTCAAGGGCTAAACGCAGATCAGCAAACATAACGAGAAGAGATGGAGCAACCAGAGTATGGGGGAGTTGGGGGCGGAGGTAGAGGGAGGGGGACATACCCAAGGGGACCAACAACCATATAAAGATAGCTGAAGTTGTATGATACTAAAAGTAAATAAACAACCACAACAAAAGAGACAACCTCGCTGGTGGAGAGAAGCGAGCAGAATGAGCTCCCTGATCTTCACCTGACACCTGGCCAGCCTCATCTGCACACTGGGGCCTTGGGGCGCAGAGGTAAGAGTGAACTCACACTTGCTCCAAAACTGTGTGAGTCGCTGCATCAGCAAAAGCATTTTCCCACTGTGCCAAACTTCCTTCCAGCGCAGACTTTGCTATTTTATTTTAAGGTGTTTTATAAATATATTTTTATATATAAAATAGATGTTTCTGGACAGAAACTATACCAAAAAATAGATACTTTAAAGATGCTTTAATCCCACAAAATCAACATTTCATGTCCATGTACTTTCCTATTCTCTTTCTCTCTTCCTCTCCCTTCGCCCATTCTGTCTGTCTTTCTGCTGATACCTGTACCTGGATCTTCACAAAACAGAGATCTTAGTTTGTGTTCAGTGTTGTATCCTTTTTTTTACTATCAACGGACAAACATTTTTCTGTCGCCTTCAATACTTCTGAATATACAATTTCCAATGGCTGCTTCACATGTCATTATGAGGAAGAACACATATGTATTTAATCAATCTAGTATTGTTCAACAATTAGGTTGCCCTTGTGACTTTGCCACTACAAGAATGGATGATGAGCTCTTTTACATAATTAAATACAGTCGTTTGCTAATTTCTTTAAGAAAACGCCTTCAATTTTGTGCTGTTTTAAAAGGTTTCTGTAGAATCCTTTTCTTTTTTTTTTTAATGATTTATTTATAGATAAACTTCACATCATTGCAATCCAGAATCCTTTTTTAGGGGAGTACTTTTTTCCCCATAAATTTTATCTTGCTTAGATTTCCCCCTTCCAGAGTGTACAAGCATTCAGAAATTAGCAATAGGCCAATTATGCTGGTATGTTTCCTCATGGATATAAAGTGTTCAACTAAGACTTTCTGCTTTCTGAGGGCATGGCCAAAAGGATCCCCAACGATGTGTTAGTTTATTTATTGAAATCTGAATCAGTATTGTGTCCTTCGGAGGTGTCTATCCTAGGTGTGGGGGTCACAGAATTGAGGTGAAGAGAAGACTAGAATCTTGGCTTGACACTCTGGATCCTGATTACATAATTGGCTCTGAATTTTAGTTTATTAACCTAAATGAAAAAGCTGATTATTTATCAGATAGGAGCTTTTCCTTTTAAGGGTTGAATTCGATGATTAGTTCATGTGAAACTCTCTTGCGATATGATTGTCTGCTCAGATTCATCTTCCAGACGCTTCCCAGACATGTTCCTCCCAGTTCAGCTACTACCTGGCCTGCCAAGTTGTTCACCTGGACCATGCGCCTGCCCCTACATGCACCTCCTAGGGTCTGTTCTGCTCTCATACTCTGTGCTGCCCACAGCAGCCACAGCAAGGCTGGAGCACAGATCCTCTCATCTCAGTTTGTGCTCAGTCTTCTAATATTTTCTTGTCACATGAAGGACAAAATGCCCCAGCCTTTGGGCCTTGAGGCCCCACAGGATCTGGTCCCTGACTCCTTGAGGGGTACATCCTTACCACTCTTCCTAGTCTCTCTTGGCAAAGATTGCAGAGTACAAGAGCAAGATCCAAAAAATCAATTCTGCTTCTATCTACTAGTAGCAAAGAACCAAAAAGTGAAGGTAAGAAAAACAATTCTATTTGCAATAGTATCTAAGAAGGAAATCATGTAGGCATCAATTTAAAATATATACTTGGAGGCCGGGCATGGTGGCTCATGCCTGTAAGCTTCAGCCTATGAAGCGGCCGAGGCTAAGGATCGTGGCTCGAGTCCTGCCTGGGGCCGGTAGCGAGACCTAGTTCCAAAAAAATAGCTGGGTGTGATGGCGCGCACCTGTAATCCCAGCTACCTGGGAGGCTGAGGCTGGGGATGGCTTGAGTCTGTGGTACCCCGGGCAATGAGAGCCTGTGGTTCCACGGGCAAAAATATCAAGACCTAGTCTCAATAAAATAAAATAAAATAAAATAAAACAAAATATATACTTGGAAAACTATACGCATGGAAAGAAATTAAGGAATTTCTAAATAAAAGGAAAGATAGCCCACATTCATTGGCCAGAGGATTTAAATGGCTAAGTTGGCTGTACTTCCCAGAATTCATCCACGGATGCAGTACAATTCCTATGAAAATGTCACATTTTTTTTTTTTTTTGAAGAAATTGATAAATCCTAAAACTATCCCTGCTACCCGGGTTTGAAATGCAGGTAGGGGTGCTTGTGGGCGGAGCCTTGCTGCACCACTAGCTGTCAGGAACTGGCAAATGAGGGTGCTAGGCTGGGGGAAGCAGGTGTTTGTCCCTTCGATGGCTGGAGATGGAGCCTGCACCTGTGTGGTGTACAGGTAGAGGGTGTGTGTTTGGGGGGTTCACTCGGGTTCACCTCCACTTCTAACAGACTATGACAGGAACAAGGAAAACCACTAATTCCGCTGCAGACATTCGGAAATAAGAACAAAGACCTTGGACATATTTGACACACAGAGTATGAATCGAATCACAAGGGACTGAACTATAAAGCCAACTAAAGCAACGACGTGCCAGAGAGCTACACCTACAGTGATTAGAAGCAAACCCCTGATCCATTACATGCTCGATACCAATAAAACACCCTCTTTCCCCAAAGGACAGGAAAAGCCACAGAGGGCTGTAGCCCAGAATAACTGCTAACCAGGGCAGAGGAGAGGAGCTGGACCAACCACCCACTGCAAGTTGTCTCCATTAGGGGACCTCTCTACCATAAATGGCTAAGAGATGGGAGCCCAATCTCAGACACCAGAACCATAAGGATTGGAAATAGCAATGTGGAACAAATGGCGGGAAGGAGAAAGCCAACATGAATGAGGTGACATGAATCCCTGTGATGACACAGGAGAAAAAGAGACAGCCACTTCCATCGTAGGAAGCTTCACAACAAAAGAGATAGGACAGTAGTGTGATGCAACTGAACCCCAATTGACTGACGAGAGGTTTCAGACAGGCTCGGACTAGCTACCTATGCCCCCCTGGGAATCTAAGCAGCACGGGCTGCAAAGACCCAGGAGCACAGGTACCCACTCAGGGAAAAGACACTGCACCAGCATAAGGACAAGATCAATGGTCTTGCAACCGATGAGTTGCAACAAAAGGGAGGTTGGAGCTACCAGAGGGGAAGGGGGGAAGGGGGAAAATGAGTGGTGATAACTATACAAATACGACTGAATCTGTATCAAGAAAATAAAATTAAATGTTGTTAGGAGTTGTGTGTGGGAAAGAAGAAATGAGACAAAAGAAATTGATAACGATCTATGAGACCAGCCCACAGGATGGGGACCCTGGGGAGCATGTCCCGGTCCAGCTTTAATGAAGTTATGAAGCCCCTTATATCCCTTGACAGAGAAATAGTTACAATGGTTACAATGATGTAATGAGGAAGGAGCAAACTGATTCCCAAGCTTACGTGACGCATAGCAGGGGTACGGGTGACAACAGAAGAATTTACCTCTGGGGGCAACAGTCATTACTAATAGGTCCTATGTCTCTTGGGACATTGCGAAGAGGTTAGGAAGCTGGGTTACAGATGAGAGACATGCTGTTGCTCATCCTCTTGGTGTGCCAGAGGGGGCTTGAGAGATAAAGGTTTTCCTTTTATCTGGGCCACAAAGCTTACCACCAGACAGTAATGCTCGCATAAGCATAGACATATCACTCAATGAAATAGAATCAAGAATCCACAGACACTTTCATGTAGTTGTTTGATTTCCAACAAGAGTGGAAGGCCATCCAATGGAAGATGAATACTAATTTCAGCAAATCTAGCTGGGACAATAACATCCACTCGCTAAAGAGTCAAATTGGACTCCTACCTCATGTCAGCAGAAAATTAACTCAAAATGAACTGTAAATGTAAGTAAAAACAAAAACTATAGAAATCTTAGAAGAAAGCGTAGGAATAGATATTTTTGTAATGGTTTAGATATAATACACAGAGTATATATATATATTAGAGTGCGATAATGGGGGGAAAAGTAAATTGAAATTCATTCAAATGAAAACCTTTTGTTTTCAAAAGAGACCATGAAGATAAGGAAAAAGAACCCAGAGAATGTGAGAATATATCTGAAATCCTGTATCTGATAAGGGAGTTGTCTTCAGAAAACTGAATAAAAGCAAAAAATTTTAAAAACAATTGAATAGGAAGATGACCCTATTTTGAAACAAACAGATGATCTGATTTTCTTCTCTAAAGAGCACACAGGGAGATGACAAGCACATGAACGCTGTCTTGGGAGAAGGGAGATGGAATTTACCTACGCTCACGACTTCTTGAGAATAGTAAGGAAACTAGAATTATGAAGTCCACTGGGCTCTTCAGGGACTGCTGAGGCACAGAATTCCTTAGTCCTAGAAAATGGGCAAATCTAGATTGATGGCTTTTGGTCTGTGCAGTCAACTGTTGGGGAGTTTGGAGAGTGTCCCTGAAGCAACGGTTTACAGCACTGGGGCCATTTTCAGAGTTTGCTGGGTGGATGAGCGCCCAGGGGTGGGGGTGGGTTTGTCGCGTCATTGTGGATGTCCAGGTAGAACGTGAATATGTTCAGTATTAACTGTGGCTGGGAATAATTAAGAAACACTCGGTTTGGGGCATAAAACTAATGAAACCATTTTGGAAATTGAAGGTGCTGTGGGATTTTTATGAAGACGGGGCTAGCTGGCTATTTAAAATATAGCGCTGGTTGTTCAGCAACAAGGCTGAAGCTAACGGCTGAGCAATCATCGCACGAAGGCGGGAGCTGAAGTGACACCCACCAGAAGGATAGTTAGGGTGAGGAAAAGAACGCTGATGTGTCCCTCACACATTTAAAACTAAAATATTTGTCGCATCTGCAGTGGATTCCCAGGTGCTCACTTCACTCTCCAGAGAAGCTGTAGGTACCTCAGACCCCAAGTCTTAGGTATCATTTTCCATAAATCCACAACAAAGCGGGTTAGGGACTCACCTATACTTGTAACAATTCCCCCATCGTGAGCATGCTCCACCTCCAGTTCCTCTGCCTTCATATCTGGTCTAGCTCTTTATCTCACGGTAGGGATGTATCCTGCTGAAGTAGCCCAACTTGATCTAGATCTGTTTATAGAAAGAGAAGAAGGACAGGGCATTGTTCACAGACTCACCCTGATGGACCCTTGCCTAATTCTTGATAATCAATACAAGAAAAGGACAGATGTGTTCAGGGTCAAAGCTGGCTGTCTTTTGGAGATGGTCACGCTGCTTATTTCAAACGCCCTGAAATGTGACTTCTTTCTGCATCTAGACTGGTCCTGAAAGATAGTAACAAACCTAATAATATAATATTATTATATATACTATAAATGTAATCAGATGCATATATTATGTTATATATAAGCAGATAAAGTGACATGTAATATATAAAATATATAATAATAAGTCGGGTGTGGTAGTTAGTGCATGCCTGTTGTCCAAGTGCTGGGAGGCAAGAGGCTTGGGATTGCTTGAGTTTGTGGGTTCGAGACTACCCTGGGCAAAATAGCAAGACCTGACCTCGAAAAAGCAGCTGGGCGCCGTGGCAGGTGCCTATAATCCCAGCTACCTGGGAGGCTGAGGCTGGGGATTTGATCACTTGAATCTGCGGTACCCCGGGCAACTTGAGTCTTTGGTACCCTGGGCAATATAGTGAGACCTAGTCTCCAAAAATATATATATTTATTATTATATATATACTTTATATATCGGCATGTTTTATATGTATAAACAAATGTGTCCAAGCATTTTTTATACGGCTCACTGATCTAAGTATTCTACATATATTAATTCAGTGGTTCTTCACAACAGACCTAGGAGACAGACACTGTTACAGTTGCTACTTAACAGATGAGAAAAACAAGACACCAAGAGATGGAATAACGCACCCAAGTTCACTCAGGCAACAAGCGTCCCTATTACAAGGTAAACCCAGCTTGCCAGATGCGTGGGTCTGCACCTGTCAACACCACACCCGTCATCTCTGGGTTGAGTTCTTTAGAAAACCGGGGACATAAATTTGAGACTACATGGTATTTGTACCTGCTAAATTTCATCAGAATACTTGACTGAGTTTTGAGTGTGTACACACAGCACTAACAGGACCTAACACTTGGTAAGCACTTACTAGATGCAGGATTGCTTCTATAGCTATGTGCATTAGCTACTTAGTCCTTACAAGAAGCTGAGACCATATATTATTACTATATTTTACAGCTAAAGCATTTAAGACAAGGTATCTTTAATAATGATCCTAGTCACCATACCTTGTATTATTTGATTATTAAAAATATGTTTTCAAGGTACTTTGAAATATTCAGTGCACCTCTGCAAAATCAGGCATACTTCTTATTCTCTAGGAATTCAAGACACATGATTAATAGTCATAGTTGTCATTAAAAATTCCAAATCTCAGCGCCTCAAGGATCTTAAAGTATCTACAACTCAACGGAAATGATACTGAAGTTAAAATTAATTCTTTTTTATATTAAATAATTTACTTATATATAAATTTCACATCTTTGTAATCCCCGGGGTTTGCCCACTGCTTTCCCTCCCTAACTGTTCCCACTCTCGCCCCCGCCCCCGTTGTGTACTTCAGTTTGGCTGTTAGCTTGTTTTGACTTTTCCTCATAGCTTTTTGAAATTAAACATTAGCAGTAAGGGAAATGCAAATCAAAACCATGATGAGATACCACCTTACACCAGTAAGAATGGCCCACATCCAAAAAACAGACAGCAACAAGTGTTGGCATGGATGTGGAGAGAAAGGAACACTCTTACACTGCTGGTGGGAATGTGACTGGTCCAGCCACTATGGAAAGCTGTGTGAAGGACCCTCAAACTAATGAAAATGGAGCTACTGTTTGACCCAGCAATCACTCTTCTGGAAATCTACTCAAAGGAGACCTCAATGTGGGTACAAAGGGACACCTGTGCCTGGATGTTTATTGCAGCACTATTTATAATTGCAAGGACATGGAAACAACCCAAATGCCCCAGAACAGATGAGTGGATGAAAACGATGTGATATACATACACAATGGAATATTACACATCAATTAAAAATGACAAAATTTGATTATTTTTTGGTAATATGGATGTACCTAGAAGCAAACATATTGGCAGAAACAAGTCAGAAGGAAAAAGACAGAAACCAAATGGTTTCACCAATATATGGACAACCAAACGAAAGTACACAACGGGGTGGGGGGGAGTACCAGCTGGAGTGACCAGGGAGGGGAGGTGGTGGGTGGCCCCTGGGGAGTACAGTGATGTGAAATGTATATATATATATATATGTATATGTATATGAAATGTATATATGTATATATGTGTGTGTATATATGTGTATATATATATATGTGTGTGTGTATATATGTGTGTATACATATATATACACACATTTAAAAATTTAGAAAAGAACTTTTAAAGAAAAAAAAGAAATGAAAATTCTCAATGCTAAATTTAGATAGTAAAAACCCAGTCAGTCTAGAAGCTTCAATAAAGAATAGATCATTTTCTTTGCCCAAATGTGAAATACCTGTTGAGCGAGCTGCGGGGTGAGCTTGCCCTCCATCTTAATCAGCGCCACCAGCTTTCTCTTCACTGCTTGTTTTGCTTATTTGTAGATCTGAAAGTCTTCCCAGTGACTCATCTGTGATTCGCACTGCCTGCAGAAGCCGGAAAATTCATAAGCCCATCCTCATGTTTCATCGAGACAAGTGCATTTTAGCACAGAGACTTAGATTTATTTATTGTTGAAAATATTTGTTTTTGCCTTTTCAGTTGTTTGGTGCCCTGATTGAATCTGAGCAGGCGTTTAGAGATGTTTAGGGTGTAACAGTCTCCTCGCCACTGGAGACACCCCTGAGGTGGCTGCACCCCTGCTGAGATTGAAGCTGTGACCCCAATATGGGCAGTATTAAAATTTAGGCATTGATGCCATTAACTGTGTCTGAAAAACACAGAAGTAAAGATGCCTAAACAGGATAAGGGGACTTTCACTTTGTTGCAAATTCTGGCGATGGACCAAGAAAAGAGACCGTATCACCTAGAGGGTGTGTGGAGGGCAATTGGAGCCTTTGGCTTTTAGGAGAAAGAAAAAAAAAGATAAAAAAGCAAAGGAGCAGAGACTAGAGGAGACGGATTTTGGGGGAGAGAGACATGAGAATGGCAGACGGGTAAAGAGTTGCCCGAGTGACCAGGCTGGGCAGAAGCCCCTGGAAGAGTGAGCTGGAGGTGGCAAGGAGCTATGGTGACCAGTAGAAGAGTAGCCGGTGCAGAGAGTGTGGCACCACAGCAAGGCGGCATAGTGAGCTGGTCCCTGGAGATGGTCAGGGATGGGGAAAGCTGACTGTGCATCAGAAGTTGTGGAAGAAATTTGAAGAGGCTTGGAGAAGTGGAGCCGCTCGGAACACTGGAGAAGAAGTGAAGAGAAGACGCTGGAGAAAGACGACTTTGCAGAGTGCCTGCCTCAGGTGTGGAGGGGCAAAGGGCGCCATCTTGGACAAGAGTCTTTGGGACCTTTGGGACTGAACATGGTGACTGGGTCAAATAACTACCACTTGTGGCTTTAAGGTCTTTTCGTTTTCCCTGTTAATAATAATCCCTTGTAAATAAACCCTGTTGCTAAACTGCATTTGACTGACAACTAGTACACGCCGGTGGTACGAACCTGAAGGAACCTGGGTGGCAGAAGCTGCATTTTGAATGTGACTTGTTGGCTGGTGGCTTCTGCCCTTTCTTGATCCAATATCAACATGACTCATGTCCTGGGGCCTCACGGCCATGCTAAGGGGTCTGGGCCTCGCAGTGCATTAGCATAAAGCATTTAAGGGTTAGGGGTTTCTCCCAAGGAGCAGCTGTTCCCACCTGGTTTCATCTCCTCTAAGCTGGTGTTTCTTTCTTTTTTTTTTTTTTTGAGACTAGGTCTCACTATTTTTGCCCATGGAACCACAGGCTCACGTTGCCCAGGGTACCATGGACTCAAGTGATCCCCAGCCTCAGCCTCCCAGGTAGCTGGGATGACAGGTGCGCACCACCACACCCAGCTATATTTTTTTTGGAACTAGGTCTCGTTACGTGCCCCAGGCGGGACTCGAACCGCAATCCCTGGCCCCAGCCGCGGCTTCCTAGGCTGCCACCTACAGGCATGCACCACCATGCCCAGCCGTCGAGCTGGTGTTTCCTGGAGCAGGAGCCTGAGGAACCTTTTTTAAAATTGATTGTACGCGTATACATATATTTAACATATACATTGATTTAACATGTAAATTGATTATACATATACACATATATTTAACATATATGTGTGACATGTGTGTGACATATATGTGTGTTATTTTACCCTCCTTCTCCTCTCTTGCTCTGTGCTTCAGTTCTGCTGCAGTTAGTTTTAAGTTCTTCTTGTCCATTTGTTTCCCCCCCTCCCCCATCCCTCCTGTGAGGCCATCCAGTATTTCTCTCTTTCTGGCTTATTTCTGCTAACATGATTCCTTTCAGTTCCATCCATATTGCTGCAAATGACATAAGCTTGTGTTTTTTGATTGCGGAATAATATTCCATTGTGTATATAGACCACAGCTTTCTGACCCATCTGTCTGTTTTGGGGTATCTGAGGAATCTTGCATTGAATCTTGCAAGTCAGACAGGCATTTCTTGCGTTCTGGCCCTCCTTCCCCCCAGTAAACAGGTTCAGCTCTGCAGCTCGGTGCTCCTGGAGTTCTTGACTCTTCCTAGCATAGGACGTTTCCCCTCACTGCATTGCTTCTGCGTGTTAACCAATACAGGCCTGGCTGTACATGACGGGTAGTAGGTCCTCCCGCGTGGCCTGAAATCAGTGCTGCAGCCTTAACATCTCCAGAGCATCACCTGTTCTGGAGAACTGCGTACACCTGACCACCCTTCCACACCCAGCTAAGAAGGTTCTCAGCTGAGCTGGGAACATAACTGCTATGCTGTTCTAAACACTCACTATTCAACAGTGTGCCGAATACCTGTTTTATATAAAGTCCTTCCAGGCACTGGAAAGGGGAGATGATGAGGCATAGTCCCTCCCTTAATTTGGAAGATTTTAGCCTTCGGAAGCACTTCAAAAAATGGACCCTTTGTTACAATAGGGAATGATCACTCTAAGCAGAACTACTAACTTCCCACTTTGAGTTGGTCACCACCAGTTCAAAATGGTGGTCTCATCTAGCCCAGTGGAACCACTGAACGATCCTTAACAGAACTTTCCTTCCTTGGTGACCTGGGTCACTATACGAGAAGAGCCCAAAGGAAAACTGCTAGGGTTGAGTTATTGGGTAAATAGTGACCGAAACAAAAACAATTCCTCCTCTCCCCATTTGGTTTCAGATCCATGACTGCTACTTTTAGAAGAAATGATACCATAGATTGCTCCCTGATTCAAAACACTTATTGCATCTTGTCTAAAGCATCTGGATGTTGTAAAATCTTGTATTCCAGCTGGCTGAATTTTCAGCTATTCCAGTGGTTTACAAGGTGATTTGCCTGTTGGTGTGAGGTGCATGGTAAGAGCATTTGGCTGCATTTGGTTTTCTGTGAAATGAGTTCCGGGGTCATTAACCACTGTTAAGTGTGTGATAATATAATGACAAGACATTCCATAAGCCCATGAGTGATGGCACTGGCAGAGAATGAGTATTTTTTCAGTGTGAACATCAGCCTTCTCTGCATGGATTCGTCTCAGAGATTCCCTCTTTCATTCGTGAGACTACTCATAGCCAAGGCTCTGTGTTGGTTACTCTTCTTGGTAGGGAGACATGCCAACATCTCCTTATCATTATGAAGTGGAAAGGTCTCTGACACAGGTCTCCATGAATCAGTATTCCCATCAGATGCACATGTCTTTGTTGTTTGGCCCGTTCTGAGAGATAAGGTCATACTTTCTCAGACTCCTCAGCCATATTCCAACTTCATTCCCTCCAAATTCTTTTTTAAAATTGATTGCATATATATTTTTTTACATCTTTGTGTATCCTGAGGTTCTCCCACTACCATATCACCCATGAGCCGCCATATTGGTCTCTTGTGCTCACCCCCCATCTTTACCCCCCCAAACCCTCCCTTTGCTGGGTGCATTAGTTTTGTTGTCAGTTTGTTAGTTTTAGCTTTTTCTTTTTTCCCCCTCTAAGTTCTTGACTATCGATCCAAATAAATGACTATTCCCCATTAACTGGCATCAACTCGTATTTCTGATCATTTCTTTCCAGATGAAGAGACAACCAGATTTATGTCCCAAAGCTCTGCTCACTCACTGGAAGGGTTCCTTTTTCCCATTGTTCTTCATGTCTACTTCTGAGTCCTCAGTTTACCCTGCCTTGTGCTAAAGTGATCTGTAAGCCAGTTGCCTTTTTTTTCTTGTGACTTTTAAGTAATTTTAATTTGTTTCTGTGAAAACATCTAGTTGCAACCCTGTCTATGACTCTGAGGTACAGGTTTGCACCTCTTCTCATGTATGTTACCACACCACACCCACCACCAAGGCACGGCCTACTTTGCTCTCCTCCCTTCCTCCCCTGCTCTGGTAACCTCAGTTCTAGGTTATCAGATTCTAGTCTGATTTCTAGGGTTTGTTTTGGTTTCGTTTTGCCTGTTTGTTTGTCTTATTTCTCTATATTCCACATGAAAGATTATACTTTCAGAGATAATTGCTATAGTTTGTTGTATTCCACATGCATGAAATCATCCATTTTTGCTTCTTTCTGTCTTATTTTGCTTAGCACAATGCTTTCCAGTTGCATCTACATTGTTGCACATGGCAAGATTTCATCTTTGTTATCTACGTTAACACTTTGTTAACTCTTTCAAGTTAACGCAGTAGGTATATATGCCACATACTCCTTATCAACCCATTTGCTTTGGGACATTTCTTTCCAGAACTTGGCTACTGTGAATAGTGCTACAATGAACAGAGGTGTGCATTTCAAATTGTTATTTTTTAACTTGGGGTAGATACCTAGGAGAAAGATGGTTGGGCCATATAGTAGATCTGTTTTAATGTTTTGAGAACTTCCTGTATTGTTTTTCATGGGAACTAGAGCAATCTACATTCCCAGCAACAGTGTTTCTGTTCTCCACACCCTCACCTATATTTGTAGGTTCTGGCCTTATGGATAAGCCATTTCCACAGATGTGAGGTGGAAGCTCATTATACTTTTGATTTAAATTTCCTTGCTAATAAGTGAGGATGGGCATCTTTTCATGTGCCTGTTGACTATCTGCACATCTTTAGAGAAGGGTCTAGTTAGCTATTCTGTTTCATTGACTGGATTATTTGTTTTCTTTTCTTTTTGTTGATGTGTATGAATTCTCTGTAGATTTTATATATTAGGTCCCTGTCAGATGTATGAAATGCAAAAAAATTGTTCACCACTGGTGCATCTTTTTGTTTTAATGACAGTTTCTTCACCATACAGAAGCTTTTCAATTTAATGTGATCCATTTATTTTTGTCTTTGTTTCCCGTGTTGGGTCAAGTTTCCAGATATTCCTGAAGCTGATGTCGTTTTTCCTCCACTTTTTTTCTATTTATTTTACAGTTTCATGTGTCACAGCCAAGCTTTTAAATTACCTTTGGCTTATTTTTTGGATATGGTATGAGATAGTAGTCTAGTTTCATTCTTTCATGTGCAACTGCCAAGCTTTCTTGACACCATAAGTTGATTTAACTTTCCTTTCTCCATTGTATACTCTTGGCTCCGATGGCACAGGCTAACTATGCATATAAGTGTGAGTCTATTTCTGAACTATCAATTCTACTCTAGTGGACTGTTTTTATTGCAATAAAATTATATTATTTTTATATACAGTTTTGATTACTGTTACTTTGTAGTATAATTTAAAACCTGGATGCTCTCAGTTTTTCAAAAAGCTTTGGTATAGAGGACATACTCTTATCTTTCTTGACTACTTTGTGGGTCTGGGGTAAGAGGATCATATAAAATAAACCCATTCCAACTTATTTCCATGAAGTTATGGATCACACCGCTTCCATTATACCAGGAACATATGATATCTGAACTACTTTGAATATGGGCAAAAATCAAAGTCAGTGGTGATTCAAGTTAACCAAAGAAACTGAGTTCCTATCTCAGCTAACGGGGTAGAAGGTGAGAATGTTAAAATAGATTAACATCATTTATGAAAGAATTACCTTAGGTAAAGTCATTTTAAGGTTTTTAGCTAAAGGAAAATTAGTCCTCAGGGAGGGAAGGAAGGGCTTATTCTAATGGCAAGGAAGGTTAGTGGAGATTTAGGAGTTTAAGGTTCCAAGATTTGTCCAAATCCACTGTATCTTCCCATTCTAATGACCAGAGATGACTTATTCCTAAGGGAATGCCCTGTCTCACACACAAGAGACCTGGAGAGATTGTGAATTGAGAATTTTCTTTGTAATTTCACTATCCATAGAACCAGATTTTTGTTCTGAAATTAAGCTTCCTAAGATGCTGGATACCTGAACTTGCCTTGAGTGAGGAATAACTGGGTCTATCATTTTCTTCCTATAAAGCTTCCCATTGCTATCAGGACTGGCAGTTGGCAGAGATCTTGCAGTCTTCATCTCTGCTATAAAGATCAATGGCAGCAGACAGTTGGCGTTCTGAAACCTGGCTTCCAATAGTCATTTCACTTTAGACAGCAATTGCTGATCATTTTAAACCTCTGTTTTGTACACCACAAAAATTAGGTTTCCCGTTTTCCATGAGCCACGAAGCCATCCTTGTATTCAAATTCCATCAGATCAGATATTCAGTCCTAGACTTCCACCTTTGAGAATCTGCTGCCTAGAACCATTCTTGATATAAAAATCCTGAAATAATGTTCCCAGAGGAGATTTTAAAAAGCTGTCGCTATTTCAACATGGAGGAATTTAACATAGGAAATAAAAAACTGTTGGAAAGGATAGTAGGACAAGACAAAGACAAGGGCAGGTGATAGCATTCTTGCAATGGAAGCCTCTACTCTTCTGAAAGGGAGACCCTCCTTCCATGCTGGTGTGACCTGGTGTTTCAAGAACAGCCACTGCAGGAGACTGCAGACATCAACTAGCGCCTTCTAGGGCTGGTTTCTGCTACTACAGGGTTAGTCAGCAGCTACCACCTCAGTTGCTGAGTCCAGGAGAAGATATTTCTCCTTTATTCCCCTTTCCATCTAATCTCTCCTATATTACCTTAAGAGACAAAGTAGATTGACGGAATCTATTCTTTTTTGAAGACTAGGTCTTGCTATGTTGCTCGGGGTAGTCCCGATTCTGCGCACTCAAGCAATCCCCAGCCTCAGCCTCCCAGGTAGCTGGGATTACAGGCACCCGCCACTGCGCATGGCTGCTTTTTTTCGAGACCAGGTCTCATTATGTTGCCCGGAGTACTCTTGAACCCACGAACTCAAGCGATCCTGGCCTCTTGCCTCCCAGTGCTTGGATTACAGGCACGTGCCACCACACCCAGCTATAGACTGACAGAATCTAAACTGTAGCTTTCTGGCAAGGGAGCCTAGAGAATTAGGTTTTTAGGCTTTCAGCCTCTGTGCTATGAGAAAATTAGAAATACAACGATGGTGCTGAGAAGTAACACAAAATATCTGACATATCTTGGCTTTGCAACATGGAACCCATGGGTTCTTGTGGAACAGAGGGAAAAAAGTGCTGATCAATTTTAGGAATAGGCATGAAGGAATCGGAATCTAGATATGAACTTTTTAAAAGTGTGTGTGTTGCAACAGCTGGGAATTTCTCTAAGGTAGTTGCATGCATACCTTTCATCTAAGGTATGCATACTCTGCATACCTCTGTTTGGAGACCAACGATCTAGGCATTCACATTGCCAGGGGAAGTACAACCCAGTCCAACCAGCTTCCTCGCAGCACCCTTGACCTCCTTGTTTCTCAGGCTGTAGATGATGGGGTTCAACATGGGGGTCATCACGCAGAAGAGCACGGACACCAGGATGTCCATGTCCAGGGAGTAGCCTTC
Source organism: Uropsilus gracilis (assembly GCA_004024945.1). NCBI lineage: Eukaryota > Metazoa > Chordata > Mammalia > Eulipotyphla > Talpidae > Uropsilus > Uropsilus gracilis. The sequence goes on from PVHY01007573.1 coordinate 33,077, forward strand.
ACTGGGCTTGTCATAGTTGAAGTTGGCCGTGCCATAGAAGACCACCACCACGGTGAGGTGGGAGGCGCAGGTGGAGAAGGCCTTGCTCCTGCCCTGAGCAGAGGGAATCCGAAGGATGGCTGCGATGATGAGCGTGTAGGACACGGCAGTGAACAGGCAGGGGCTCAGGCCAATGGTGGCGCTGGCCACGTGCAGCACAGACTCGTTGAGCGAGGTGTCCGAGCAGGAGAGCTTCAGGATCAGCGGGATGTCACAGAGGAAATGGCTGAGCTGGTTGGGGCCACACAGCGTGAGCTGGGCCGCCAGAGCCGTGTGGGTGATGGAATTCACCAGGCCACACATCCAGGACCCCGTCACCAAGCTGGCACAGACCTTCCCACTCATGAGGACTGGGTATCGGAGTGGGTGGCAGATGGCCACGTAGCGGTCATAAGCCATGGCTGCCAATAAAACACATTCAGCACCAGCACAGGTCACGAGGAAAAAGATCTGGGACAGGCAGCCTTCATAGGAGATGGTCTTCCTCTCCCGGAAGAAGTTCACCAGCATGACGGGGACAGTGGTGGACGTGTAGCAGATGTCCAGCAAACTCAGGCTGCTGAGGAAATAATACATGGGGATGTGGAGGGCTGGACTCACCCTGGTGGCCATGACGATGAGCATGTTGCCTGACACTGTTACCAGGTAGATGACCAGGAAGATCAGGAAGAACAAGCCCTGGAGTTTGGGGTGGTTGGAGAACCCCAGGAAGATGAGTTCAGTCACGTGGGTTTGGTTGTTCATGTCAAGTGGCGTCATTCCTACAACAATGGAAAAACAAACATACACGCACAACCCATAATGAGAACGTATAGCAAATATCCCAAATGAATCTGCACACGTATTAGGCCCTGTCAAATCACGCTGGGTATGAAGTAGCCAGGACTACTTGTCCAAATGTTTTTCCATGAAGAACATTCGTTAGAATTTGTATCACCCTGTGTCTGCAGACAAGCATTCCTTGCCTTTTTGTTGATCCGATCATGTTTGTTTCCTTTTATCACTGAAGGTTATGTTCTGGGTTGACTGTGTTTTTTTTTTTTCTTTTTTAGTGCTATAAAGATGCCATACCTGTGTCTCCACGCTTACATCATTTCTGATGAGAAGTCCTCCGTAATTCTTACTCATTGAGCTCTGCCAGGTTAGGCTATTTTCCCTCTAGCTGCCTTCAGGGTTTTCTTATTGTCTTTGAATATACTATAGAGAGATCCTGTTAGTGTTTTGAATTAATCCTGCTTAGTATTCTCTGAATTTCTAGATGTAGCATCAATTCTGAAAAATTCTCAGCCACTATTTCTTCCACTATTTCTTTTGCTTTAGTCTGCCTCTACTTTCTGAGGTTCTAGTGACATCTAGGTTAGTTTGGCATTGTTTCATAGTTCCTAGATGCTCTCTTTAATGCTCCTTTCTTCCTGTGTGTGGGTTGAATAATTTCCACAGCTCTGTCTGTAAGTTCACCAACTCTTTCTTCAGTAGCTTTCCATGTCAAGGCTACTGACCAACCTGTACAAGGTGTTTTTCATCTTTGCCATTTTGGTTTTGATTTATAGTATTTCTGCTAGCTCTCCAGTGATCGTTCTATCTCCTTGCTGAAAAATAAAGCTGGATCTTGTATATTCTTCACCTTTTCCATTTGAAACTTTAACCAGTTCATTCTCTTAATTTTAAATTCCTTCTCTGATAATGTTTCATTCATAACTTTGATGACAAAAGAAAACAAAATCAAACTCAGCCAACAGTGAAAAGAAACAATATTTGAGAACTGATTGCTTAAAATCTGTTCCCATGAACCAATGCATGACATTGAGATTTACATTCTACTACACATTTACTCAATTCTTTTTTTCTATTTATTTATTTTTTATTTATATATATTTCACATCATTTCAGTCCCTGGGGGTCACCCACCACCTCCCCTCCCTGTCCGCTCCAGCTGGTCCCCACTCTCCCCTTGTGTAGTTTCATTTGGTTGACCATATAGTAGTGAAACCATTTGGTTTCTGTCCCTTTCTATCTGGCTCATTTCTACTAGAATGATTTCTTCTAGGTACATCCAGGTGTCTATAAATTCATCAAATTTGTCATTTTTAATTGATGAGTAATACTCCATTGTGTATATATACCATGTCTTTTTCATCCACTCATCTGTTCTGAGGCATTTGGGTTGTTTCCATGTCCTTGCAATTATATATAGTGCTGCAATAAACATCCAAGCGAGCACATTTACTTCATTCTTACTAATAGAGTGCCGAGGAGCAAGAGAGATGCTCCCTCAGGTTCTGGTAGGAGAATGAGTCCCGGGTGCAGTGAACCTGGGTCTTGTGGCCTCATCGGTGACCCTGTGCCTCCTCCAGCCTCGGGGCTGGCTAGCACAGACTAGCAGGTCAATACCTGCAAGGGACAGAATTGTTCTGCTCATGTTTCCTTCCCAGTCCGTCATGGGTTTCCTATCTCACAGTCTATCTCATTCTTGCCCTCACAGAGGACAGCATTAGTTCTGTTGTTTAATACCCAAAAAATCAATATGGCTGTTTTGGCCACTGCTACTTTCCCTTTTCCCTTTTATCTGCACCCAGCTTTCCAGGATGTTCCCCTGTCTTCCTGCAAGCATGTTACATCTCGTGGAGTAAAGGAAAAGGGTACAAACCCTCTGGAAATTTTCTTGCTCACCTGCATTGAATATTTTAAACTGAGTTCACTGAATATTTTAAACTGAGTCTCATCAGCATCTATACCTTCCACCCCAAATTTAAAAAAATGTGAATTCTTGCAATTCCCTCTCTCCCCCCAGATTTTGTTTTAGTTGTTTGTCTTCTACCTCAAGACTTTACTGAGTTCAGAGAAAGTCATTAATTGACATTTTCTACTGTTTTTTGTTGTGGTTGTAACCAGGGGAGCAATGTGCTTCCCAGTTTTCTAAATGTCCAAGCTAAATTCAAAGTCTATATAGTCACCTTTGGAAACTCTTTGGCATTTTCTAGCAAAGGGAACCTGTGGTTACTTTATGCCCTGAAAATTTCATTCCTAGGCATATTTTCAAGAAAAATGGATGCATATTTCACAAAAGACTTTTAGGAACATGCTCAGATCAGATTCATCATTGTTCAGACAAGCAGTGCGCCCATCGACAGGAGAGCAGATGATCAGATGTGTGTCCTGCTGCGAAGACTGCACAGATTTTTATGAAAACACACACATCGCCGATATGCATAAGAACAGTGATGAATCTAAAACACATTTTGTTGACTGAAAGAAGCCAGACACAAATGTGTATTTACTGTTCATTTCCTCTAAGTGAGATTCAAAATTAGGAAAAACTAGACCAAGATAATCAAGTGAGGAAATGGTTATTCCTGCAAGTCAAAGCTGATATTGTCTGGCTTAGAGCAAGAAAGAAATTTCTAGGGGGCAAGGTAAGTGTTCTATGTAAGTGATATCTACACAAACACGCACACACACATAGGTACATGTATGTATATATATATACTACCAAGATCACTTACATAGACATTTCCCTCATGTATGTGTGTATGTGTGTATATACACATACACATATATACAAACACATAAAACACGTATACATAGATATACATACACACTACCAAGATCACTTACATAGAACTTATATGTATGTATATATCTGTCTCTCTGTATATAAACGTTTATCAAAATGCACATGGTTTGTGCATTTTACTGCCCATGAAAACTATAATTCAGCTTCAACGATAAGGGAAGAAAAAAAAGCAGGAGGCATTTTCTACAGTTTTCATCTCAGGATTAGTCAGAACCAGCCCTTACTTCTATTTCGGTTGCTGCGACTTGCTTTCCGTTTCCACCTCTCTCTAGGTCTCTCCGCAATGACATCTCAGCTCTGTCACCTTTACTCACCGTATCACATCGCTGTCTTGACAGCGTCTTGTTCGAGCAATGAACGGAACAAGCCGTCACACGGACAAACCGTCAGGCTCGGAGTGAAGGTCTTGGTATTCCGGGGTGAGCTTGGGTGTACACACAGCCACATGCGTGGCCTTACTGAGGGCGGAGCCCTGTCCGCGGATTCTGTCCACAGCTCAGGGATGGCAGGCTGGCACCCAGCTGACCCTGGTTTGCGGAATCCTGCAGGAAGCAGACAGTGCTGGTCCGCGCAGCCGGAAGCTGCAAGCTCACGTGTTCGTGGTGACCTGACAGCTGCGGGGAAAGGACACCAGGACACGGGAGACCTCGCAGAGAGCAGCCTCGTTGCCTGAGGAAGAAGCGGTGGGCCTGAGATCTGCTGGAAAGCCCCTCCCCCACAGCTACACCCTCTGCCTCTGGTCATTCCTGGCAGGGCGATAGTTGCTGCGGGCCACGGGGCGGATGTTCCAGGGCTGCTCTGAATCCTGAGGCGGTGAGTTCTCATTCCACGCAGTCCCCAGAGCAGGTATCAGGCGAGGGCTGCCCCTGGAAGGAAGGCAGGCTGGGAAGCGGGTCGGCCCTGCCCTTCTGGGCAAGGTCTTCGGGCACAAAAATACCGAGTTTCCTCAGCAAGGACCTTAGAAGATGCCCTCCAAGTCCTCGTGGGGACGAAGAACCCAGATGTCCACTTGGAGACCAGGCTGGGGTAAGGACGCGCAGGGACGGCTCCAGAGAAGCAGCGGCGCCTCGGACCACACTCTGGGGGGAGGGGGGCAGGGAAGCTGGGTCATCTGGAGGCCATAGATCATCTGGGTGTCAGTCAGGTTCAGTTGGGAGAGGCCGGTGAGCACCCACAGGTGCGTTAAAGGTCCATGTCCTGGTCACTGCGCCTCGTGCGGCTGCTGACCGGGAGGCCTGTCCCTGCAGCCCCTTGTGGGGCGCGACTTTGGCTAAAGCGCCTTTGTCCACCTTAGTCCAAGTCAGTTGTCTGAGAGTAGAAACAAAACACGACTCCTTGGTTCCAATGAAGACGCCGGGCTTGGAGGATGGAGAGGAGCTGTGCACACAGAGCTGTGTCTGCGGCCAGTGGTGTCCACGGGCAGTAGGAACAGGGTGGGAGGGACTCCAGGTGGGCATGACTAAGCCCTTCACTCAAGCAGGAGCTAAGGCAGGTGCAGCGGGTATGGGCAGAGGAGGTGGTGGACTCGGCTGGATAAGTGTGGAGCGCCGGGTGCGGGGGAAATCCATGCCCAAGTGCCCGGTGGGCAGTTAGCCATAAAGGATCTGTCCACAGGAGATAGCCTGCAAGCAGGCCTGGGCTTTGCTGCTCTGATCAAGCTGCTGAAGCCACGGTCACAATGAACATGGAGCCCCCAGAGGAGGGGGAGGGGATCACACGGCTGAGCCTGAATCCCCCGGTCCCCCATGTTTCTGTGTGGTCAGAGAACCAGGAACCCCCCCAAAGGCCCCTCACCCTGCTGGGAGCAGCTGCAGGCACCGCCTCCTGAGCCTGGCAGCTCTGAGTGACCGGAAGTCAACATGGAGCTGAGCTGGATGCCGCGTGCTCTTAGGACGCAGAGTCTCGTGGGTTTCGTTCTCCATGTTCAGTCTCAGCTGCAGAGCTGAACCCCAAGTCACACACCCAAGTAACGTGTGTATTTTCCACTGTGGCCCAAGTATCCCTGGGTGGCCTCACTCCCTGCTCCTCACAAGAGCAGGGGTCCAGGGGCGATGGTGCCCCCAGGCCGACCAGAAGGAACCTGCTTCCTTCTGCCCAGCGAGTGTCAGGGCGGAGGATGAGGGGTTTAGGACGAGCCCCAGCTCCGAGACATCATCACGGAAAGGGCTGTGGGGAGGGAGGCTTCAAGCCTCCCTTTCAGCTAGTAAGTTGCTGCTTGCAGCAAACCTTCCTTGTTAGGAGTTGCGTGTGGAATGAAGAAGAAATTGATAGCGATCTGGGAGGCCAGCCCACAGGACTGGGATCCTGGGAAGCAAGTCCAGGTCCAGCTTTAATGAAGGAGTGAAGCCCCTTATATGCCCCAGGAAGGAAATATTACAATGACGTCATGAGGATGTAGCAAAGCGTACCTGATGTGCAGCAGCGAGGATGTGTGATAACAGGAGGATTTACCTGTGGGGGCCACAGCCAATTACTAACAAGTTATATGTTTTTTGAGACATTCCAAAGAGGTTAGGAAGCTGGGTGACAGGGGAGAGACGTGCTGTTGCCCACCCTCTGTGTGCCAGAGGGAGCTAGAGAGACAGGAGGTGTTCCTATTACCTAAAGTTTCATCTTTCTACCTGCTTCCACATTCCACACTTCCCCATAGCAGCAGGTGCAACATGAAGAACCTCTGATTAGCAAATGTTTCCCAATATAAGTGTATGCCAAGTTGATTGTCTTAATTTAAGTAATACACCTATGACCCATGATAAGGTGTCAGAGGAGGAAGTGTTCCCCTCAAAATGACTCCATTTCCTGCTTGTCAAGACATAGAGAACTAACTCTTTGCTTCCCCATTACTCGCCACAAACAAATGTCCCCATCTTACTGTTTTTCTGACAGAATGCAGACACCACTCGAGCTCTGGAGGAGAGAATCTCGACAGTAATTCTACCCCAGTTCTATCAGAACTGGTGTAAAAGCTGACCTTCATGAAAATGGTCAAAGCTTGTCATATGAATGCCATTAAAGTGAGAATGAAAATAAGCGCAATACTTCATAAGAAGCAGTGTAAAGGAAAGGTTTGTCCTGACAGGGGCAGAGTCAATAGGATGGTGAGTGGATGACTCACCTGGACTCCGAGAGCCTCAGGGTCCGGCATGGGCGCTGAGCCTGCGTCTCCACACTAGCTCCAGGAGAGGAAAGGACCTTTTGGGCTCCACCAGGCTGTCCGAGGCCGAGCATCTTGAGGCGGACCCGCCATGTTGGGCTGTCTAGAACACGCTCATGGCTAGTGAAAACCTTGTTTGATCTCTCGGTGGATTCGTTTTGTCTAGAATGGACACTTATGAAAGCTGCACTCTGACCTTGGGGGAGGAACCTTGTGAGCTCCCTCAGCAGCTGCGCTGGGACTCCTTGGAGTGCAAACTCAAGGGCAAACTCAAGGAGCCAGAATAGGAAGTGCGCCAAGGAAGGCCAATTAATTCTCTTTGGATTCATTAAAGCTATGGCGATCATTTTCCCCGCATGCAATGACGAGCTCAGCTCCTGTCTCCTTGGGATAGTGGGAAGTGACAACGAGTGTGAGGTTTGCACTAGGAAGGCATGTTTAGGACCTCTTCTCCTTCCCAGCAGGTGAGCCAGGCGGGGTGGGTGTGATCTCAGGGGGTGTCCTTCTAAGTGGTCCCTTACACACTGGGAGCTTCTGGCTGTACCCTGCCAGCTGGATGTGTGTCAGGAAGTGGAGCTCTGGCAGGTGACTGCTCTTGGTGCCAGGTGGCTCTAGGTGGAGGCTGCTGGCTTGGAGATGGTGTTTCCTTCCTGCCACACCTGTGCCCTAGGCCTTCCTCCCCTTGCTGTCTAGTCTTGCTGTTGCCATGATCCAGAGGGATGCTGGCTGGGGAGGGCTGAAGAAGGGGCATCATCAAACAGCTCTGGAAGATCAGGTGGCAGAAACCACATGTTTGAAAGTCTTACAGTATCTCACTTCCCCCCAAATTAGGGTGAAAACTGTGGAATGTGGTGACCAGGTTGACAGATGAATTTTAGATAGAAGGAAAACATTTATCTGCCTCACCTACTCTGGCACACTAGATGATGAGCAACAGCACGTCTCTCACCTGTCACCCAGCTTCTTAACCTCTTTGGAATGTCCCAAGAGACATAAGACCTATTAGTGATGACCGTTGCCCCCAAAGATAAACTCTCCTGTTATCACCCGTCTCCCTGCTGTGTGTCACATACGCTTCTCTGTCAATGTATATAAGAGGCTTCATAACTTCATTAATGTTGGACCTGGACATGCCTCACAGGATCCCCGTTCTATGGGCTGGTCTTGCAGATCGCTCTCCATCTCTTCCATCTCATTCCTTCTTTCCCACATGTGAATCCTAACAAACACATTAACTAAGACGATGAGTTGTGTCTTGAAAGCACAAAACTCCCTTTGCAACGTGAGTCTTTCTTTTGTGAAGGATGAACACAGACCTTGCGCTTACGAAAGCTCTTAGGCTCATCAGCCATCAGGGAAACGTGATTCAAAATGGCAGAGACGTTGTGCAGGACACACGTCAGCCACTCAGATAAAAGGCCCACCTCAGCCGCTGGCCTAGGACAGGAGAAACGAGACCCTCACTTGCTTTGGTCCAGGTGAAATCAAACGGTGCAGCTGATTTGGAAACAGCTCGGGAGTTCTTGAAAAAGTTCAAAATAGCCTCAGTCTGTGACCCAGCAATTGCACCCCCAGCTGGAAGCTCCGGGTCAACAAAACCTGCGCCCACCAAAAACGGTGATGCGGGCCTTCACGGTCACGCTTCAGCACTGTCAAAAATGGACGCAACCAAGGTCACGGAGCGATGTGGATAAATGAGATGTGGTAGATCAAAACAGACCGTTGGCAGGAAGAGGGACCAACGCGAGGCCCAGTGTCATGCGTGAAGCCAGACACGAAGGCCCACACGGTGGACCTCGGAACTGTCATTTCGCTGCGTCACACGGTCACGGACGCCACAGACATGGAGAACAGGCCGACGACTGACCGGCTCAGTCAGACCGGGAACACGCTGGGAGTGGCTGCTGATGGGTGCGGAGGTCTTTGTGGGGGTAAGAGAAGGTCTGAGAGCCGCAGAGTGGGGGACATGGACGTTGTGATCGCCCTGGTGGGCATGGGCAGAGCTGATTGCTCCACTGGGAGGGACCGTGCCTGTCAGAGCTGAGAGGGGAAGAGAGAGGGGACAGAGAAGAGACAGGAGGGAGAGGTGGGGAGGAAGAAGAGGAGAGGAGAGAGAGAAGGGAGAGCAAAGAGAGCTGAAAGAGAAGAGTGAGAGACTAGAGAGGAGACAGAAGGTAGAGGAGAGAGGGAAAAAAGGAGAGAGAAAAGAGACAGAAAAGGGAGGAGAGACAGGAGAGATGAGAGAAGACAGAAGACACCGTCCAGCTGCTTCAGCAGCTCCAGAGACCATGACTGTCTCCAGCTGGGAACGTCACCTGGGTGACGGCAGCGTGAAGGCGCCGATCCTCGCAGACTCAGGGCAGCGTCCCGGGCTGGCCAGCTGGCCACCGCGTGCAGGAAGAGGGCGGGCACGCAGGAGGGGGGCTGACGTGCGATGCGTCAGAGCCCCCAGAGCAGCTCCGCGGGAGGGTGGAGGGGCTGCAAGCGCCTGTCCCAGGGAGGCCGTAGGGCTCACGCCCACGGGTGGGGGTTGCTGGAACCCGGGACCGCGCTGGGAGGGGGCGCGACTCTGCCTGACTGGGGTGCGGGCTGCGGGCTGCGGGCTTCCTGCCTCCTGAGACCGATGGAGCAGAGGGAGGGGATTCGAGTCAAAATCTGGGGGGCAGGTTGTTCCGGCTCAGTCAGCCCAGGGCGCCGGGTTAAAGCGCTAGAGACACCTGGAGGCACCGAGAAGAAATCATTGTAGCAGAAACGAGCCAGAGAGAAAGGGACAGAGACCAAATGGTCTCACTACTATATGGTCAACCAAATGAAACTGCACAAGGGGAGAGTGGGGACCAGCTGGAGCGGGCGGGGAGGGGAGGTGGTGGGGGACCCCCAGGGACTGAAATGATGTAAAAATAATAATAATAAAGCAGATATTGGTAAAAAAAATAAAATAAATAAAGCGCTCGCGCGACAGAGGCGCTGGTCTCGGCGCTGCTGGCAGGGGGTGCGCCAGGGGGTGGTTTGGGCTGGCGCGTGGGACCCCCAGGCTTGGAGCGGAGCCTGGGCCAGGGCGACCCACCCGTGCTCGCGCCCGTCGGCTCCTGCGGGCCCCGGGCCAAGTCGTGCAGACACAGGTCCCACCAGTGCCCCGAGATGTCGCCTCCTGCGTCCTGTCCTGCAGGATGGCGGGCAGGGCAGCGCCTCGGGCCATGGTCCTGCTGGGAAGGTGAAGGCACAACCGTGTCTTGGCGCCTCGGAGGCTGCAGAGCAGAGAGGCTGCGAGGCCTCGAGCCACGCAGTGTTGACCTGCGGTGGTCACTGAGGCAGCAGAGGGAGGGGGGCCCGGCGCCCCTGCCCGCCCCGGCGGAGGAAGGCTGGGGCGGGGGCAGGGCTGAGGGGTGGGCTGGTCGCAGAAGCCAGAACCCACCACAGAACTGACCCACAGCTTAAGCGGCAGAGGCCGGACCAGGCTTCCTCCGGACGCTGAGGGTCTGGCTTAGGCCGCAGGCCTGGAAGATGCCCCCACCGACTGGGGCACCGCGGACCCTCAGCGGCTGGGCTCCTGGTCCTCGCGAGCAGTGGGCTTTCGGTGGTCTGCTGCCTGGCGCCTCGCTCCAGCCCTGCGGGCGCGAGAGCTCCAGAGGAAGCCGGAACAATACATCACAGACGCTGTCGGGCACTTGAGGCGTCCGGCGTTTCCACGTCCTTGCGCCACGACCCCTGTGACCAGCACCTGTTACCCTGCAAGCCGGACCGTGCGCCCCTGGCCAGAGGGTGTGCGCCTGCGTGAGGGGGCTCACCTGGGTCTGGGAGGAAGGGGCTGAACAGGCAGCATCCTTGGAAAGGGGGGAGCCCGGAGAAGGAAGGTGGAGGCTCTTGGGGGGTGGCTGGAGGCCTGGTTGCCTGCTTGCGTTCCAGCCCCCCTGTTGTCCAGCCTGCCTGCCCGGTGTGCCTGGTGTCTGCTCCCTGAGAAGCATAAAGCTGTAAAATCCACCAAGGGCTCCAGGATTCTCATCATCCATCCGCCCGAATCAGTAGAGGACCTACCCTGAGCGTGTCACACAGACGTGTCAGTGTCAGACCAACACAGAAGCTAAGAGAGCCGGGATCCTGAATGCACCGCGGGGAAACACACCCCCAGACCAGGAGAGAGAAAAGAAGAGAAACAAGCATCAACTTAACCAACCAACAATTTGCAGAAAAATGGGAGATGGAGTGACTGGAGGGGGATATGGAGGGGGGATGAGGAGGGAGGAGGAGGGATCAATTAATGCACAATTGTGACAAATCAATAAAAAGAATTTAAAAAAAAAAGAAAAGAAGAGAAACAGAGCGAAGACCTCATCCAGCCCGTCTGTCGATCAAGACTGAAGGAAAGATCAAGAGCTTTATAGAAAAACAAAAAAAAATAAAGGAATATGTCACCAGGTCAGTCGTGAAAGAAATGGAGTATGATAACAATACATTTCAACTAGACGTCATAGACATTAAAATCAGACAAAGTAGACCGGCACGGTGGCACATGCCTGTAAGCGGAAGCCTAGGAAGCTGCGACCGGGGCCAGGGATCGCGGTTCAAGTCCCGCCAGGAGCACGTAGCGAGACCTAGTTCCCAAAAAATAGCTGGGTGTGGTGGCACGCGCCTGTAAGTAACAGCCTATGGAGTCGCGGTTGGGACTGGGGGTCGTGGTTCAAGTCCTGCTCAGGGCAACATAGCGAGACCTAGTCCCAAAAAAATAGCTGGGCATAGTGACACAGGCCTGTCATCCCAGCTACCTGGGAAGCTGAGGCTGGGGATGGCTTGAGTCTGTGGAACCCCGGGCAATGTGAGTCTGTGGTTCCATGGGCAAAAATAGCGAGACCCGGTCTCAAAAAGAAGAAAGAAAATCAGACAAAGTGGAGAAGAAGCCGGTTGGATGTGGAACATGGAATGACTGAGAACAAAGCTGTCAGTAGGTCCCAAGGCACATCACACAGCTTCAGACAGAGCATCAACGAGACTCCAGAGGTGACACGTAGGCAACGAGAATGAAACCCAAACAACACATAAGGGTAAGCATCAAAAAAACCCAAAAGACAAATATAAAAATACACACAATCCCCCAAATCTACAGAGCATAAATAAGGAAACAAGAGCCAGAAGAAGGCGCTAGACACGACCCGTTTAATGGACGTGTGTAGAACATGCCTCTCAAACTGCAGCACATGCATTTTTCTCAAGTGTGCATGGGACATTCTCAATAATAGACCCCACGATGGGAAACAATCCATTGTCAATAAACGTATGAAGACTGAAATCACACGAAGCATTCTTCCCGATAATAATGCCATACAGCTAAAACTCAGGCATAAGAAAGCTGGAAAAACATTAAGCATATGGGCTGAAACAACAGTGCTTTAACCACTGGGTTAAAGCAGAAATTAAAAAGTGCTCCAAAAAGCTTGAAAGAGAACAAAACCCTCAAAAGTTAGCACTAAGAACTGAAGAAAGACGTTGTCTATACAGCTGATGGACTACAATTCAGTTCTAGGGAATAGAAAATGTTACCATTTACAGGAAAATGGAAGGAGCGTGAGGATCATGGGAAATCAAATTAGCCAGAAAGTTAAAGGCAACTATTGGATGGTTTCACATGTGAAAGTAACACAGGAAACAAAGCAAAAAACAAAAGTGATAGAGCAGAATAATTATGAGCTCATGAACATTGATACTAGGGGTCATCAGAACTTAAGGGATGGTGGTGGGTAAGAACAAAAATAGAAGGTACTGGAAGTTTAGCATACTGGAGAAAAATAGATCCAGTCATTATATTTTTGGGGTACTCTCTTTAGCAGGACAGGTATAATCACACTATTTTGACAAAAATCTTCCATTGACAGACATATATCAAAGCACCTAGGACTCATACAGGGTTCTATGCCTGTTTTGGGGGGGAGTCTTCCCCCCAAAAGCTATTCACTGGTGTCACCGGAGAACCCACACTCCCCAGCCAGCTTCCTCGCAGCACCCTTGACCTCCTTGTTTCTCAGACTGTAGATGATGGGGTTCAACATGGGGGTCATCACGCAGAAGAGCACGGACACCAGGATGTCCATGTCCAGGTTGTCGCCTACATCGGGTCTGTCATAGTTGAAGTTGGCTGTGCCAAAGAAGACCACCACCACGGTGAGGTGGGAGGCGCAGGTGGAGAAGGCCTTGCTCCTGCCCTGAGCAGAGGGAATCCGAAGGATGGCTGCGATGATGAGCGTGTAGGACACGGCAGTGAACAGGCAGGGGCTCAGGCCAATGGTGGCACTGGCCACGTGCAGCACAGACTCGTTGAGCGAGGTGTCCGAGCAGGAGAGCTTCAGGATCAGCGGGATGTCACAGAGGAAATGGCTGAGCTGGTTGGGGCCACACAGCGTGAGCTGGGCCACCAGCACCGTGTGGGTGATGGAATTCACCAGGCCACACATCCAGGACCCCGTCACCAAGCTGGCACAGACCTTCCCACTCATGAGGACTGGGTATCGGAGTGGGTGGCAGATGGCCACGTAGCGGTCATAAGCCATGGCTGCCAGCAAGACACCCTCAGTGCCAGCACAGGTCACGAGGAAAAAGATCTGGGACAGGCAGCCTTCATAGGAGATGGTCTTCCTCTCCCGGAAGAAGTTCACCAGCATGACGGGGACAGTGGTGGACGTGTAGCAGATGTCCAGCAAACTCAGGCTGCTGAGGAAATAATACATGGGGATGTGGAGAGCTGGACTCACCCTGGTGGCCATGACGATGAGCATGTTGCCTGACACTGTTACCAGGTAGATGACCAGGAAGATCAGGAAGAACAAGCCCTGGAGTTTGGGGTGGTTGGAGAACCCCAGGAAGATGAGTTCAGTCACGTGGGTTTGGTTGCTCATGTCAAGTGGCGTCAGATCTGCAAAACGATGAGAAAATAAAAGGAAGCTTTGATGAAAACATACAGAGAGCAGTTCATGGTGGGTCTATAAACTTGGAGGCATTTCAAATAAATCTGGATACAGAACAACTTTCCTGTGGAGGGAGGCATGTAAGGTTGTCTTTTATCAAAATAAGCCAGCGACTGCATATTTCTCCAAAGAAGATCTACAAATGGCCAATAAGAACCTCAAAGTTATTCGATGTAATTAACATTAAGTTGAGGAAATACAGAGCAAAAGCAAAATGAGATGCTACTTGTTATCGATAAGAAGGGCTCAAATAAAATGAAAAATAAGAAATTTTGGTGTGATCTGAGAAAGTGTGAAACTTTGTGCACTGCTGAGATGGTACCGCTACTGCCAGTTGGCTAGTTCCTCAAGTAGTAGTTCCTCAGTAATTCTACCCATGGACATATGCCCCAAATAAATGAAAGCAGCATCGTTATTCATCATAGCCAAAAGGTTTAGCTTTTCTGCCCATTTTTTGGATTTTGGATTATTGTCTTTGCTTTTGTTGCGTTGTGTAAGTACTTCATAGATCTTTGCTATCAGTACCTTATTAGATGGTGTGAAAATAGTTCCTCTCATTCTGAGGGGTATCTGTTCATTTGAGTTGCCATCTCTTTTGCTGTACAGAAGCTTTTTGATTTGAGGTGTTCTCAAATGTTTGCAGTCTCCTTTGTTTCTGAAGTTGATGTCATGGGGTACTTGACCTGTGTTTTTTATATGTATTTTATTATTTCAGGTCTTACACCCAAGTCTTTTATGAATTTTTAGTTGATTTTTTTGTGAGGTAGTAGTCTAGTTTCATTCTTTGGTATCTGCCAGATCAGTTTTCCCAACACCCCTTATTGAAGAGATTTTCCTTGTTCCAGTGTATATTCTTTGCTCCTTTGTCATAGATTGGTTGACCACATATATGTGGTTTTATTTCTGGACTTTCAATTTGATTCCATTGATCTGTCTGTTTTTGTTCCAGTACCAGGCTGTTTTTATTATTATGACTTTGTAGTATAGTTTGAAGCCTGGGAGTGTAATGCCTCTATTCTTCCCCTTTTTGGTCAAGAAATAGCTGCTGGCTCTTTGGGTTTTTTTGTGATTCATATGAATTCCAAAAGTATTTGTTCCATTTCTTTGAAGAATGCCATTCAGATTTTTATCGGAATTGCATTGAATCTGTAAATTGCTTTGGGAAGAATGACCTTTTCTGACAATGTTGATTCTTCTGAAACATGAGCAGGAAATAGCTTTCCATTTTTCTGTGTCTTCTATTTATTTTAACAATGTTATCATTTGTGTTATAACAATGTTATAATCTAACTTTTAAAGCAGGCAACATTTCCATATTGGAATTTTAACATGTTCCTGTATATCAGCTTTTTACTTAATAATTAAATGTCAATAACAAAATTAAACGAAACATTCGGTTTCTCATATACACTATCAATTATAGCAAAAATTGTTCTGTTAGAACCCAACAGATAGATGACTTCATGAGCTTTTAAATATGCTCCCAGATTCATGTCCCCAAACTACTGAAGGAATGAAACAATTTATTGAATCATTTAATCAGCAAATTAAATAATTTCTCTAATGATATTCAGTATTATTAGAATTCAATATTGAATATCTAATGGTCTTCAAATTTCCCTAATGCTTTCTTGTGCTTAGAGTGAAGGGAACTTTGTCAGAGTTTTTATTTTTTCACATTTTCTGCTTCCTGATCAGCTCTGGGTCTTCCTTTAACACTAGTAACCCCAGAGACAATTTCTTTCCTAAAGATTTCCCTGCTGCCTTCCACTGGAAATTCTCCCTGTTGCTGGTTAGTGGGTTTGTCCAGGAGGTGGGGGGGGGCGGTTCTCTGAATGAAAGGTGAGCCCACTAAGAGAAACCCAGGCATTGGTTCCTAATTTCATTTTTAACTAAGTCTCAAAAGTGATTTATAGATGTTTAGAGATTTTAAAACTATGGTTTCTCTATCTGCACACACTGTTTATTTTAAATGTTTAAAAATATTTGGAGTTCATCCTTGAAGAACATTCATAGGATGTGTGCATATATATACTTAGTACTAGGTATACACATGCATATCACAGACACATATAACATGTAATGCATGTTACACGTGTAATACATGTGTGTGGTACATGTGTGCATATATGTATATATGTAATGCATCTGTATATACAATGTATCTAAACTATATATTCCAAATAAGCAGTAAGTCATCACCAACAGTGAGTCATCACCATCCAAATCCTAAGAATCCACACACAACAATGTCTGTGCCATTCTGGACCCCAACCTTTGGGATTTACAAGCCATTGTAAGTGTGCAGACACCCCCTTTTCAAAACTTCCACTTGTGGTAATGACCTCTCCTCCATTTTGAAGTGAGGACAGACTTTTAAGAAAAAAATAGACTGAGAATAAGTTCTTATTGGCTGGCTCTATACAAAAATGTCTGATTTGAACAAAATCTTCTCGAATTCAGCTTTAAAGAGGCATGTTATTCTTGAACGATTAGGACAAATTTAGTTTAACTCATATAATAAAAAAAAAAAACCCAATGAACTGCTTTGAAAAGTAGCAACGTTTTTAGAGTGGAATATAACTGGGCTTTTCCAAACTTCCTGATGAATAAAGATACACATTAGCAAGTAATAGCTCACATTCCTGAAATATTTTGTTGACTCACCTCAGGGGGTTACTTCCTTCAAGGAAACAAAGTGGGCATAATATAAACCAGGGTAATTTAGTGTGGCTGTGAAAACCCTTAGAGTGCCTACGGAAAAATTCATATTTAATTCCAGGAATGCAAAGTAGTGATTAAAATTTAATGTCTGATTTTCATGCTGCCTGGCGTGTTGTCTCTCTGCTCAAAACATGGGCATACACAAAGATTAACATGTGCATTCAGAGTTGCCTTTCTAAGAGAATCGGAAAATCTGAGGTGTTTATAGGAAAACTAATTTATTGCTGTGGGAAACAAGCTGTGTTCACGTTTGGCCAGCTTCCTCTCTGCGTCCTTCCCCACTGATGGGCATGGAGGACCAGATGAGATGCTGAGGAACCATCGGGTGAACAGGGTATCTCGCACCGATAGGCATGCAAGTCACATGTGGCTCCTTTAGGTGCGATGAACCTTTCATGTTTTCATCCCTTTCATCTCCAACAGCCTCGGGTAGGCATGAAAAGATGAGCTTGTTTCCATCTGTTTTGTTTTGGAAACCTTCCCACCACATTCGTGACTGACCAGTCAGTGGCACCTCAGGTGGCCTCTGTATTTTCTTACTCTCCTGTGTGTGCTGCAAACACCATTGCTGCACCTCTCCACATTGTGTTCTCGTGTGCCAGCACTTCTCATGGGCTACCCCAAGAATTCTCAAAGCAACTTGAGAGTGTAAGTGATATAGGATAGTGACGCAGTTGAAAATCCTATTGGCACCAAAATACCCTGGTGGGTGGAGTCTAAAAGACCCCTCAAGAAGAAATAAGAAGTGCCAAAGGGCAGATAAAAGGAAGGAATGGAAGAGAAGAAAAGGAAAGAAAAGAGAGAGAGATGAGGATGGTGGACTGAGAGATCTGGCCCATGTGGCCTGCCAGGGGAAGCTCCTGGAAGAGTGAGCTGGAGGTGGCAAGGAGCCATGGTGGCTGGCAGAAGAGTGGCCGGTGTGGAGAGTGTGGCACCACAGCAAGGCGGCCTAGTGAGCTGATACCTGGACATGGCCCGGGATGAGGAAAGTTGATTTGGGCATCAGCATTTGAAGAAGTTTGAAGCACCTTGGAGAAGTGGAGCAGCTCAGAACTCTGAAGAGGAAGCAAAGAGAAGACGCAGGAGAAAGACTGGACTTTGCAGAGTGCCTGCCTCAGGCTTGGACGGGCAAAGGGCACCATCATTGACATGTGCCTTTGGGACTTTTGGGACTGAGAATGGTGACTGGGGTAAGAGAACTGTCACTTGTGGCTGTGAGGACTTTCCATTTTCCTAGCTAATTTCCCTTGTTAATAAAACCTTGTTGTTGAATTGCATTTGTCTGGCAACTGCTACACACGGGTAATGTGAACCTGTGGCTTGTTGGTTAGAGGCTTCTGCCCCTTTCGCCCTGGTATCATTAGTACTAGTTTTTGGCTCTGTTTGCAGTGAGAAAAAATAGGAACTTTAATTTTTTTCCTTTTCCATCTTTTTAAAAATGGTATATTTTATTCTTACATCAAAGCATATTTCATGGTTCTCCTGCCAATCACCCATGAACCATCACCTTGCTCCTGCATGCTCATCCCTCCCCACAGTGGATACTACCCTGCCATCAAATAAGACAAAGTCATGCGGTTTGGAGCAACATGGATGGAGCTGGAAGGAATAATGCTAGCAGAAATTAATCAGAAAGAAAAGCAGGGATTTAACCTTCAAATGCTGTCTTGGTAGTCTGGATTGACACAATCAATACCTATTCCAAGCTCCTGGTCTGCTTCCACGGACCTATCTCTTGGTCATCCACTGAGCCAAACTGTCCGGTTCATATTGAGCTGAACGCTCCCCATCCTTGTGCCTACATGTCCCAACATCTGATCTTCTTTGTTCTTTTTAGTCTTACAACTTCTTGTTTCATGAGCTACCTTTGGCTGGCACGAGCCAGCACCCTATAATACAGAGTTCCTAGAACTGAGATACTTAAACAAAGGCTGCACTGCTACATTTCCGACAAAGAGGATGAATCCAGGAAGATCGTGTGAGCTGCTTCTACAGTTCCTTGCAACCCTGAAGCTCCATTGTCCTACACAAACACCCCAGTTTTTTCCCACCCCTGCCAGGCCCCACCCAAAGGCATGTGATGGCCACCGTCGGCCATCCCTGTGTAAAGGGGAGTAGGGTGGACCAGACCCTGTAAGGCGCTTTGTCCAGCCCGTCTCTGGTGCTCACTGTGTGGACTTCATGCACATCAGTGTGTTTGCAGATGAGGAAAGTGACACAGAGACCGCACAGCTGTTGTGTCTGGAGCCTGGTGCTAACCCCATTCATCTGATTCTCAAGGTCATGGTCTTCCCAGTCATTGTCCCCTTGGAATATTCCTCAGGGTTAGAGATGAGAAAAAGAACCGCACAGGGGAAATGGTTTAACCGCTTCAGTTTCCTGACAACTCATTCAACAACACACACACATCACCAAAAACCCCAAACATTCCTGGTAACATCGACCAAATTCTTGGGTTTAAGCCTATAAAAAAAAAGAGCTGAAGGATCAATTCTTTTACTTCTAATTTCCACCAGCTCTGAGTAGCCGTGTGAACTGGCGCAGGTCTGTCGTGTGCCCAGATGACGGGTTCTTGGCATCGCTTCTGCTCTGACACACTGTCATCTTTTCTTGGCCAGTGTGGTCAGTCTCAGGTTTGAGAACCAGGTGTTCTTCTGGCATCTCACAGGAAATGATACCTGTCTGCCAGCCTTGGCAGCCTAGATACTGTGTTAAGAGTTGAGTCTCTAGCTGGGTGCAGGGGCACACACCTGTAATCCCAGTTCCCTGGGAGGCTGGGGCTGGGGATCTGGGGACTTGAGCCCATGCATTTGAGATTACCCTGGGCAACATAACATAGTGAGACTTAGTCCCTAAAAAAAAAAAAAAATGGGCATGGTGGCGCATGCCTGTAATCCCAGATACTAGGGAGGCTGAGGCTGGAGATCACTTGAGTCCTTGGATTCAAGACTACCTCAGGGCAGCATAGTGAGACCTGGTCTCTAAAAAAGTAGCCAGGCGTGGTGGCACATGCCTGTAATCCCAGCTACCTGGGAGTTGAGGCTGGGGATCCTAGGAATCACTTGAGTTTGCAGGATCGAGACAACCCCGGGCAGCATAGTGAGACCTAGTCTCTAAAAAAAAAAAAGGGGGGGGGGAGTTGAGTCTCTTTCTCATGGATTGAGTGTCGGAGTGGAAAAGGGTCAACCTCCAGCACTGCCTCCCAGGAGAAGGCCCCTCATGCTGCAGGGTCCATCAGGGAAGCCTGATGCTCTCATTTGGCGTCAGACCCTCGTGCCCACTGCAGCTGACCAGGGAACCCAACCCAGGGCTGCAGAGACTGACAGCCCACGTTGACATCATCAGGAGAAGAAAAATCTGAGATCCAGTCATCAGAGAAAGAGGAGGTGGAGAAGAGGCATCTCAGCTGCACTTCGGTGTTTCTCTTCCCCACTTCTGGTACAAACATCCTCCTGACAGAGCCTGAACAGCCATGAGGCTATACTCACGGGCACCATGGCCCCGGCCCGTGTGGGCAGCCCTTCCAGCTTTCCGTGAGGGAGAGGTGCGAGCCCAGACCCCAGCCAGAGCAGAGCAGCTCTGTGGCTTTCTCGCCAGTCGCACATGCCAAGGGCAAGTGACTGCCAGTGATGGTGACTACCCAGGAATAGCCCAGGATTAGCCCAGGAACTCTTGAAAAGGGGGCTGGGAAGGGACATGATTCATAAACTTCAAGGTTCCGTTACAATTAATAAGTTGCTTGCAACATACCTCCCAGATAGCAAGGAGAATTCACAGCTTAGTCAACAAAAAAGTTTCCAAAGTGTTAGGCCAACAGAATCACATCTTATTTAAATGAAAATTTTGTGAGCCTGTAAAGCGCTATTACAAACACAGCATAGGGATCAATGCTTTCTCTCTGAAAACTAGTTCGTCAACCTTGCTTGTTAAAAACAACAGGAGTAACACTTTCCATTGTATGTTATTGACCTAAACAAAGTTTCCCATCATCTTGTCTAATGGAAGGAATCAGGCATTCCTTAGGTTTCCATGTAGCTAATCCCAAAGCTCATTTCAACTCTAATTTTTTTAGAGACACCGGAACACCAAAAAATGACATTAAACCTATTATTGAAATATCAGGAAAATATGTCCAATATTTTCTAATATCCTGAGAGGTAGGTCTAGCTTGACACGGGGCAGAGTTTTTCTCAATAGGATGGTGAATGGGTGACTCACCTGGAATCTCTCAGAGCCTTGGGGGCCTGATGTGGCCAGTGGACCTGCTTCTCCACACTAGCTCCTGGAGTGGAAAGGATATTCTGTGCTCCACCAGGCTGTCGTGAGGAGGACGCGCCATGCTGGCTGCCTAGAACACGCTCATTGTTAATGCAAGCATCAAAATTCCTCCTTTGATGTCTCAGTGAATTACTTTCTCTGGAGCGGATACTTATAAATGTCTGCACACTGACCTTGGGAGAGGAACCACGTGAGCTCCCTCAGCAGCTCTGCTGGGACTCCTGGAGTGCAAACACAACTCAAGGGCAAGAGCCAGAATAGGAAGTGTGGAAGTGAAGAACAATTAGTTCTCCTGTGAATTCATTAAGGTCATGGAGATCATCTTTTCCCAGCGTACAATGAGACGATCCCCTTCCTATCTCTTTGGGGACATTTGTGGGATAATTTCCATACTAGATTTTGCATGAGGTGTCAGAGGCTGAGAGCTGAACAAGTCTCACGCAGGGGAGGAAGAACACTTCATTCCACCCTTATCTGTCTTTAGAACACTGAAGATGGAACGACTTGATTGACCTCCATTGGGCAGTGTCTCCATTCCTCCAATGTTTACCTTAAGAAACATTCCTTGGGAGATACCAACAAATTTATGGGTGAATGCCCGCAATTATCTCACAGGAACTAATATTTTACCCAATTTTATTGTACCCCAGCCATTAGTTTTCCTTGGTTAATTGGTGGTAAAACATTCTCTTGGCCACTTTTCCCCCCTTGCCTGGAGCCTGTAAAAGGTCTAGTAATTTACCTTGGGATTGCTACTGATTATGCTTCCAGTAGTCCACGGCCTTTTGCTCTGTCAGTCTCTCTCGTTTGGTCCTTTCTCCCAAACTGCCACATCTCTTTACATTAGGAATAGGTGGCTAGAGTCTGAATGATTGCCTTATTCAGAGACTTCCTCTCATTCAGGAAAGGGAAGAGTCATGAATGTAGTTTTATTTGGTCAGGTTCTAGAAAGCACAGCGCATTTTCTCCATTTTTCTCTGGTAGCCTTGGCCCAGGGTTGTGGACCTAGATGCCTCCTACTGTGTGCTCTGCAGCTGGGTGTCGGGGTGACATGGAGTGACAGGGGTTGCACAGCTGGTTGTGTGCTATACTTTGCTTCTAAGCCCGTGTGGGACCCTCAGGGCAGCTCCCTTGAAAATGGGCTTCCTTCTTCCCCACCTGCACCCCTGTATCTTCACGACCCCTGAGTTCCATCAAAAGGACCGATAACCAGTGTTGGTGAGGATGTGGGGAGACTGGAATCCCCTCACTGGTGGTAGGTGGGTGGTAAGCAAGTAAGCAGGTAGTAGGTAGTAATGTAAAAATTTTTCTACTGTTTGAGGAACAGCCCAGCTGTTGTTTAAAAGTTGAAGCACAGGGTAATGACGTGACCCAGCAATTCCACTGTTAAGTCTAAACCCAAGAGAGATGAAAATATAAATCCACAAAGAGTCATACACAAATGTTAATAGCAGCATTATTCATAATTACCAAAAAGTGGAAACAACTTGGATGCTCAGTAACGATGAATGAAGGAACAAAATGCGATGCACCCATATTGCAATTTAGCCTAAAACAGTGCAGTCCTGTTCCATGTTCCAAGATGACAGTCCCAAGGACATTATGTCAAGACAGGTTGGATGAGAAAGGTCACGTAAGGTATGTTTCCACTAATGTTCAATGTCCGGAATAGTAATCCACAGAGACAGAAAATAGCTTAATGCCTACATAGAGCTGGAAGTTTTCGGGGGGGGGGGGGAATGGAGAGTGACATTTACTGCTACGTGGTTTCTTTAGCAACAGTGAGGGGCTCTGAAATGACATTCACTGGAGACCATAGCTGAGACCACAGATCACAGTGTGTCAAATGCCCAGCACAGGTGTGAGTGTTTGCCCTGGTGGGATGGGGCACCAGTTGTAGAGAGATTCTATAGAGGACATTGTTACAAGTGTGGCCAAAATGTCCGTTTTTCTCTGCAAGAAAGACTTCAGGATGAAGTTCATCAAAGCCCTGTCTCCTAAGAAATGCTAGAGGGAGTTCTTCAAGTTGAAATAAAAGATACCAACAATATGAGAATAGGTAAAAGTAGAAAACTCCTTTCAAAGGAAGGAATGTTTCACACCCTGAATACTGTAATACTGCAGTGGGGTGCATAAATTACTCTTACCTCCACATACATGTAAAAAGAGAAAAGTATTAACAATCACTCTGGCTACAAGGCGGTGCTAATGGAGGCACAATCTAAAAGATGGAATTGTAACATCAATAACAGAAAACTTGTCACTGTGCCAAATTCTCATTTGCGGAGTATGAAGTCTCCCATCCTGAATCACTCAGGCATGTGCGTTTTATTCGGCAGAGAGAAGAACTGGCAAATATTATTAACGTCATTAATCACAGACCTTGAAGATAGGAAGGTGAGCTTGGGCTGTTGAGGTGGTCACCCTCTCAGCACACAAAGTCACAGAAAAGCTTTCTCTGTGTGTATGTTGATGTTAGAGGTTTAGCCACAAAGAGGACCCCCCCCCCCGCCCAGGCCACCGTTCATTGGAAGACACAGGGGAACACGGATTAAGAAAAGCTGACAGTGGGTCAAAATGGGGCACAAACCTCCAATCCAAACAAGCCACAAGGGGAAAAACAGGTGGCACTTTTAAAATGCAGCTTCTGCCACCCATGTTCTCTCAGGTTCATACCCCTTGCATAGCAGTTGTCAGTCAAACACAGTTTAGCTACAGGGTTTATTCACAAGGGAATATTAACAGGGGAAATAAAGAGTCCTTAATGCCACAAGTGGCCAGTTATCTTACCCCAATTACTGTTTAGTCCCACAAGTCCCAAAGACACATGTCCAAGATGGTGCCCTCCGCCCCTCCCAACCTGAGGCAGGCACCCTGCCAAGTCCAGTCTTTCTCCGGCGTCTTCTCTTTGCTTCCTCTCTCTCCAGCATTCTGAGCTGCTCCGCTTCTCCAAGGCGCTTCAAACTTTTTCAACAATGGCTGTTGCACAAATCAGCTTTCCAAATCCCTGACCATCTCCAGGTACAAACTCACTATGCCACCTTGCTGCGGTGCCACATTCTTCACACCGGCCACTCTTCTGCCAGCCACCATGGCTCCTTGCCACCTCCAGCTCACTCTTCCTGGGGGCTTCTGCCCAGCCTGGTCACTCGGGGTACTCTTTACCCACCTACCATTCTCTTCTCTCCTCTCCCTGAAAGTCTCTCTCTAGTCTCTATTCCTTTCCTTTTTACTTCTCCTCTTTTCCCTAAAAGCCAAAGGCTCCAGTTTCCCTCTACACACCCTCTAGGTGGTATATTTTCTCTTCCAAACCCAGAGTTTGCAATACTGTGTTTTTCAGACATGGCTTTAGAAGCATCAGAGTCTAAATTTTAATACTATCTATATTGGGGTCCTGGCTTCAAAACCATTCTGTTTCCCAGTGAGTAACTCCAGTGAAATGTTAGGAGAAAGACAAATTGATGCTGTTAGGTAGATGACAATCCAGGGTGATTTTAGAATTTGAGTTAGTTTCCTCCCATTGGGCTTCGCCAGCAACAGCAGCTGTATGCTGGACTATGATGGCATGGTAGTTCTAAGAAACATGGAGCCTCATTAGCTCACATCTTGATGGTTCTCTTGGTTGGTTCTCTTTACACGAGGTCTCGTGCATCATGGATTTGATATTTGCTACAGAAACTGTTAAGCTATTTCTTTTCCTATATGTAGGCAAATGGTCAACAGCCAAATCCAGCACACTAGCTTATTTTAATAAGCTTATTTTAATATTTTATTGGCAGATAACCATACCCATGACTGTATGTGTTCCTTGCGGTTGCTTTTCTGCTACAAAGACAGAGTTGATTAATTAATGAAGGACAGGTGGCCCAGAAGACCAGACTGTTTACTAAAAGGTCCTCTACAAAATACACCTGCCAATGCTGAACTCAACTCCCGAGTTTGCAAATTTCACAACTGTGAGCTTAAGTCATAGCTTTGTCAATTGTCAGAGTTTATCTTGGCAACGTCTTTCGTTTCTAGAAGCCTCCGTTCATGTTTAAGATAGAATCCTGTCTGTAGTTGAGTTTTTCTTTAAGTTCAGCTTAAATAAAAGAATAATATCATTCTAATATTATATATTATATTTTCTATTATTATTATAGATTATAATATATAGAGATTATAATCTATATATAGCATATTATATATAATATAGATATTGTAATATAGATATTATATACTATATGATATATAGTATATGTCATATAATATATATTATATGTTACTATAATATATTATATAATTATAATAATATATTATATAATATATAATTCTATATATTTTATTTACTATATGATATATATCAATGTATATGACATAGTATATACTATAAAAAACAATTATACAGAGCTGCTAAGAATGAAATATGTATGTATATACTATATATAGTATATGGTTATATATCATATACTATATATTATATATTATATAATCTATGCATAATCTATGTATTATCATAATATTATTATATATGGATAATAGAGCATGAGCACAGTGAACTTACAGTGAATATTGTCTTTTGGCAATCCCACTACCCTCATTCCAAGTTCCTCTTTAAAAATCTTATTTTCAAAACATCTACAAATTGATTACAAAAAAAATTCATGGTAAAATAGACAACAAAAAAGTAAAATCTCCAATGAAAAAATCCAAACATAAAATAAGCTTAAAAAAATTATTAGGACATCTTTTACTAATCATCAGGGAAAAGTAAAGCAAAGCAACTCATCAAATGGATGACAATTAAAAAGGTGATAATATCCTGGAACTGACAAAAATGCAGGGAACAAATCCTTTTAAAAGCTGATTGTGTGAATTTCTCCAATTTGTGTGGAAAGTAGTCTGCCATGCATATTAAAGCTGCAAATAAACAAACCAAAAAAATAAAAACCTTATTTCCTCTCCATAGTTCTCCATATGGACTCAGATCATCACTGTTTATGACAAGGAAAATGTTGTTTTCTATTTATTGACTTACCTTCTCTAATCCTTTTATCATTTCACCAGTTTCTGAGCAACTGGCATATAGTTTAATTCACATATTTCTCTCCCATAAAACAAAGACGTAAGATCTAATTATCTGGTTTGTAACAACTACCGTTTCTGAACAGATTTTCACAAGAATCCTTAGAAGGAGGCAGGCAGGTTTCCTTGTCACACTTTTCTATATAAGATTTCCTCTACTCAAGTGTCCATCAATGGAGAAATAGGTAAAGAAAATATGACACAGATGTATGATCTCACTTATAATATGGAATCTAAAATTAAAGATATACTGAGCTCACAGATAATAGGGAACAGTTTGGTGGGAGCCAGGGAAATGGGCAAAAGGATTGAAAAGGACAGACTTGGGACGTGGCGTAGGGCATAATTATTGTACTTAATAACACCATCTTGCATTTTTGAGTTACCATAAGAATATATCTTAAAAATCTTCATCTCAAGAAAAAATAAGCACATGTGGTAAAAGAAATTAGCTAGAAGTACTGTGATCATTTTGCAATATATACAATTACTGATTCATCATGCCACATACTGAAACTAATATGTTATATGTCACTTATACTTCACCACAATTTAATAAAATAGGATTTCCTCTGAGATTGGAAATTTAAAAAATAGAGAGAGCTGCTAAGAATACTACAAATGGCCGATAAAATGAACAAAATGACTTTAAACTGGGGATCCTCTGTGAACCTTCCCTCGCCTCCTTCAAATCTATGTGTTTATTTCCATACCCATGGTTGAATATATAAATGTTCCAAATGGCTGATTCCTTTTGTGTGTCTCAGTTTAAATGTCACTTCTCAGACAAAGAGTCTAACCATCAATCTAGTATAGGTCTTTAAAAATCTTCGGTAGCATTGTATTATTTTCCTTCAAAACAAATCATTACAGATTTGTTTATTCATCAATAACCATTTCTCCTCAATGAATAAGCTCTCTGTGTGACAAGGACCACGTCTCTGGTGTGTATGTGATGATATTTTGCCCATAACTGGAATTCAATCAACATTTGTTTCATGAATGAACTAAAATAGAGAAATGAGTGTGATCATATAGTGCTTTATCAAGCTAAAATAAAACTTCAGTCATAATAGTGTAGGTTTTCTCACCTATCAAAAATTTCACATCAGTCAAGCATGGAAAAAGGCTTATGCTAGGGGAAGAAATAGTGACATCAAAGTCTCAAATTCATGATAAGTGCAACTGTATTATCTAGCTAGTCAATCAATTCAGTATAAGGTGCCTGTATGTTATTATACAATAGTAATGACAACAATAAAATAGCTGACATAGTCTGAATTTAGTAAAGGCTGATATAGTTGCTGTATCACATACTTTATAAACATTAATATCCTTCACCTCCTACAACACCTTTGAAAATTATTATTACCATTTTTTCAGATGAGCAAATAGAAGCTTGGAAAGGATTGCAAAGTAACAAGCCAGGTAATTAATGAAACCACATTTAGCAAAGTTTTGGAAGAGAATAGAGCTCCAGAATAGAGCTAGAATGTTTCATTCTACCATTAACTAGTCAATACATCTTCATGTCTGTGGACATTAATTTCCTGGATGGTATTCCTAAAATAATGAAGCCAGACAAGGTAGTTATAACAGTCCTACCAGCTATGATAGTTTGGTATCCATTTCTCAGTCTCCAAAATGAAAACAAAGAATAGCAGACCAAGAAAATAAGAAGTCTACAGCTAGATGTTATTTATTCCTCGATCTTCATAGCGTGTAAAGGTCAAGGGCTGGATGAGAATTTCAGTGCCCACACTGATGTGACAAACCAAACAATGCTCCCCCGTGGCCCCTCACAAGATGTCTAGACTGAGGGTCCCTGAATCCTGTGAAGTTGTTTCATCACATGGCAAAAGGGAGCTTACAGATGTAGTTCAACTATGAACGTTCATACAGGGAGGCTATCCTGAATTATCTATGTTAGCCGAATCTAATCAGGTCTACCTTCTAAACGCAGACAAATTAAAAACTCTGAAAAGAAGGAAGAGGTACAGTGGAAGAGCCAAGGCAGGAGAGAGTCAGAGATTCAAAGCTGAGGGACCCATCTGCCATTGCTGTCCTTGGAAGGGGCCCCAGAACAAGGAAACCAGGCAAAACTAGCAGCTGGCTAACTGCCCTAGACAGTGTGTGAGGAATCTAGAGACTTGGCCGTCTGATTTTCACCTATGATGATACCTGTGGGAACACAATGTATTGCAAACTGTATTTCCCTTTCCTTCTAAAGCAAGATGTTCAGTGCATCCAATCATCCAACGCTTAACAAAAGTAGGCTGTTTGAGCAAGAGCAATATTGTTCTCTGAAGTACAAAATCCTATCTTACCAACTTATTATTGCCAAAGGAAGAATGAGGCAAGTAGAAGAGAGAAGCCCAGGATTCAGCCAACAGCAATCTATGTCCCTGGCAATTACACTGCTAAATCCAAGGAAGACTAGTCTAACCCTAACACTGTTTTTGAGATGCTTAATATCAAAGATAATTAAAAATTGAGCTATTTCGGTGCTGCTGTCTCTTTGAAATTGGCAAGGCATAAGGAAAGGGAGGCTTCTCAGGATAGAGTTTTGATTGAGGATTTGTCAAGGCCTGTGCTTGAATGATTTAAATGTTAAACCTTTATATTTATTCCCCTCCACAAGAAACTGTGCAGAATTAAGCTTCAACATCCAAGAATGATGTGAAAGTTGATCAGGAAGCCAAAATTCAGTGAAGGTATTGAGGCAGATTCTAGCAACATCTTGCAAGTTCTTGATGTGTGGGTGAGTCAGCGGCGCATTACTCTTTGTGAAGGGGTACCTGATATTTTGTGTGGTCCACTGAAAGCTTGTAGAAGTTACTGGAAGTTGTCCTCTAAAGACACATCCCATCTGCTTCTCCGATTTTAAGCAGAAAAGAAACAAAATGCTGTTCATCAACAAAAAGGGAATTAGGATTGAAATATACCTTCAGAGACAACAGCTCCTGTAGTAGCCTGAAAAGTTCTGGCTACAGACTCTCCATGATGAGATAAAGAAATAAAAGACAAGGAAATTGAACATGGGGGAGTTGTAGACAAATCACAAAAACCAAAAGAATGAGGAAGAAAAATCACATAACTGAAAGTTACCGAATCAGGAAGGATGTGAATACGGCCAACTTGACTCATTTAACTTTTGTAGCTCACAGAATCCTCTCAGCAAGAGTGCCTGAAACAGTATGAAGCCCAGTTCACATGTGAGGCAACTAGAAACGCTAATAGGAGATGCTAAAGAAATGGAGTCTGTCCTTTGCCACAGTGTGTGTGTGTCTGTCCAGTCCTCCACCTTTGTCCCCCAAGTAGCAGACTACTCCCAGAGGGATAATAATCAAAGGAAGAAGTACCAGCAGACAGACTCTAAGAGGGTTAGACAAGTAGATGAAAACTCAAAATTTAAATGCTTTCTTCTGATCACCAGGCTAGCCTCGCTGAATAAGGTGGAAATCAGCAGAACAGAAAGGAAGTCGAGGGTCCTAGAAGGGAAACTTTCCGCAGTGCTGGTCAGCCATGTGGGACAGGGTACAGCCTCCTCCAGAGACCACACACCCACGACAACTGCACTTAAAATCAGTCTGGGTTTTCCATTTTCAACTTTCAGATGATCGTCCTTTCTTTGAAATAGTAAGAAAATAGGATTTTTTGTAGATTCTTTGGG
The DNA here is from genome assembly GCA_004024945.1 of Uropsilus gracilis. Taxonomy (NCBI): domain Eukaryota; kingdom Metazoa; phylum Chordata; class Mammalia; order Eulipotyphla; family Talpidae; genus Uropsilus; species Uropsilus gracilis. The sequence continues at coordinate 62,536 of PVHY01007573.1, forward strand.
ATGTTTTTTAAGCAAAGTTGTTCAAAACAAGTTGTTTTGGAGACAAATCCAGTGAGTCAGTAAAACCATCTTGGTCTCTAAGTCGTGAGACTTGTGTTCGGGGGTAGCTGGGCTCGAGAGCTCCCAACCAGGCTTCTCTCCAAGACCCGCTGTTCGAGACCGTGTACCATCCTTTCCCCGGCAGCCAGTGTGGGCTGGATTTTCTGGGAAGGAGTGGGTGTTTCATGATTCCCTTCGTTGGAGTGAATAATTGAAAGTGGAGAGCGATAGGTTCGTGCTTCTTTGAAGGATGTAATTAGGTAATAGCATGCAAGAAGGAAACTGTCATAAAGTTAATAAAATGCAAATGAGAAAGACTGCAGTTCCTCTCATCTGCATCATCTCATTTACAGAATTTAAGATGAAACAATAGAGATGAACCAAGAAGTTCCACATATTCATCAAAACGGCTGGAGGGTCCTGACCTCCTGCCATCAATCAAAGAGATGCCCGAGCTATGGAGAGCTTGTCTTCCTTTTGCTTGGATCTGAGATATGGAGGGAAAAGGAGAAAATGTGGAATGCTGAGTGAATACAGGTTTATTATTTTTTTAATGATGTCAATAGCTTTTGAGCTTTTCAAACTTATGAGCTATTTGGAATGTTCGAACACATGGCCCATGCACACTTGAATTCTCCTGACCACAGTAATGTCAGCAAATATCTCTTATTGCTCCTTCTGATGCCATCTCAATCTAGGACCTGACTGTATCCCAGAGTCACTGCTGGCTGTGTGCATCGTGATGCCGCTGACGTTTCTAGAAACATGGATAGTTCCCCGTAGAATCATCTCTCTCTCTTTTTTTAAAATTTAAAATTTTATTTATTTTTATTCTTTAAATCACAACCTCAGTAAATGGTTTTTGGGATCCCTCCCCCTCCTTCTGGTACCCCCTCCGTTCACTCAAACTCCTCTCTTTGTTGTTTGCTCGTCTGTGTTAGTTCATTAGTTTCTTTCCTGTGGCCGTGTCCTTTCACTGCATGAGGGACCGTGTTCTTGGGACCAGGCGAGCCGTGCTGGTAGGTTTTCAGTGATAGCCTTGCTTTGGGCGGCCAGTCTGTATGTATTCGTGGTCTGTCCACGCTTTCTCATTGCTGGCTGTCTTCTCCACTCCCTTCTCTGTTGTTCTGCTCTTTTACCTTATGCTTCCGGCGTCTGGTTTAAGGGGCCTCACCCCCAGCCAGTATTGGTGAGGAAGTCTCTCTATGGATACAAGTGTCTGTGAACGGCCTTGTAGATCATCTCCTAGGCCTCAGTTTGCGGCTTTGCTATGGGGTTGATGCCCCTACTCTTTGTCCTTCCTCTCCTGTGGTATGGGGAGGGGCACCTTGCTCTCCTAGAAGGCATCTCAGAAGTGAGGTCTTAGCTCTTCCAGACCCAGTGAGCGCATAGGTGTGCATTTGTGACATCGTGTTTCCATAGTTGTTTCTCGAGTCTCACATGCACTGGGGAGAACCATCTCTTGATGCGTTTATTTTATTAGCTGCAGAAGGTACCATCTTCCTGTTCTAGGACCTTGACACTGGTGGATAAGCAGATCTCTTTTTTATCCTGTCAATATGACTTATGATTACATAAACTTCATTACTTGTACAAAATCAGAATTCTCATGTCCAGATGGAGAGTCCAAATCTGACCCTAAACAATGAACTCTCTTTTATTCTGAATAACATCGCTAATTATTTTGAACTCTCATGGAACTTACCAAGTGATGGCCCCCTTGTTCTGAGGTATAACAGCAATAGCTACATAATCCTTCTGCCAGGATGGAGCTTGGTTCCAGTGTTGTTTCTAAAGTTTATCTTCATTTTTCAATGCCTTTACAACTGACCAGGATACTTTTTCTCTCTTCTAGTATCAATCTGTAGTGATGCAGGGTTGATTTTTTAATAGAATCTAGTGAGGGGGAATCCTTAATTATGTAGGTACTTTAACTTATTTAAGGTAGTCCCCAACCTAGGTTGGTTTGACTTAACGATTTTTCAACTTTACAATGTTGCTAAAGCAAAGTGCATGTAGGAGAACCTCATTGATTCTGACTGAATGTTTATCTTTTCCAAACTAACCATAGCTCCATGGTGAGAGGGATGCTTGGAATTCTTGAGACCTGGGGCATGCACTGAGATCCCAGGAGGCCAGCATAACCATAGGGAAAATACTTTCAAAATGCCTCTGCCCTGAACATCTTAACTTCCCCTCACCTACATTAGATGTGCTCTGGACACTGACATTAGCCTACACCCGGGCAAAAGTCACTCAACATAAAACCTCCTTTAGAATTGAGTAGTTAACATGTGACCTCTTGAATACATGTGGGAGTGTGACAGCGGGCAGGGCCCTGGTGGTCAGTTTCTAGTCTCTGGGATCTCAGCACACACCCCAGGTCACAAGAATTCCCCAGGTCATAGGAGTTCCACGCATCCCTCTCGCCATGGAGTGTTTGAAAGTCTGGGAAATATAAACTTTCAGTCAGAATCAGTGTGGCTCTCCTACATGCACATTGCATTAGCAATATTGTGAAGCTGAAAAATCATAAGTCAAACCAACCTAAGTTGGAGACTACCTTAAATAAGTTAAAGGATTCCCCCTTACTAGAGTCTATCGTTTTGTTTTTTTAAAAAGAGACCCTTGACCAGTAAAATTGTTCAGTCAAGTCGGTCCCATTCTTTATACTGTGAAGGTCTTGAATTCTTTTATTTTTAGCATCATGCACAGTTGTTCCTCCCTGTACGACTGCTGGTCCCCTTGTAGATGTACCCCCCACCCCTCCTCTGGTCACTCCCTCTCCTTTCTCTTTACTCTTTGTTGGTCCATTTAGCCTTTAAGTCTTTTTTTTTCTCTTTCCCTCAAGATCAATGTCCTTTTCCTGGGTGAGATTCTGGGCCCCAGGGGCGCAGTAGACTGCACATCTTATATTTCCAGTCTTAGCCTGCATTGGGCAGCCCGTCCAAGCTCATTTGGAGTCTGACAGTACCAGTTCCTCCGTTCTGTGTGTCTCTTCCATACTGTCACTTGCTGAAAAAATTCCCTGGAGGGGAGAGATGTCAGTTAAGGTTGGTCTGGTTGTTTTCCTTGTTCATGGACAGCTGTTTAGCTGTCAGGCTGCTGCTTTATTTCTGTGACCCTCCTCCCTCTGTCCAGAGGGTGGTGAGCTTCACTTTAGCCTCTCTAGGTCACAATTCTGGCTCCTTAGCCTCGCCAAGGATGATGGTGTTGGAACAATCCCAATTGCCATCTCCAGGGTTGGTCTCACAGTTCTCACCGTCCTGGTATTTTGAACTTAAGATGTGATCAAGGTGTGAAAAGTCAAGGAAGACCTGTATCCTAAACCCATTACTGTCCCTTCGTACGCATGACAGCACCTCTTTTTTTGTTTTGTTTTGTTGAGACTGGGTCTCGCTATGTTGCCCAGGGTAGTCTTGAACCTGTGAACTCAAGTGGTACCTGGCCTCTTGCCTCCCAGCACTTGGATTACAGGTGGGCACCACCACTCCCAGCTTGGTAACATCTCTTAAGGCTGTGCCCACTGACAGACTCAAGACTCCCCTGGGATCTTGCTCTCCCCTGGAGGTGCTCATTGCTGTATGGAGAGCCGTGTGTCTTGGGATCTGAGGGAGATTATGTTCTCCCTCCTCGTCACCACTCACCAGCCATATCAACAGTCTCTGCCTCTCTGAATTCCCGACAGTCCTGAGCCTTCCTCTCCCTAATCTAGTGCCGTGTCTGCCTTGATTCATTATCTCCCGAGCTGGCATCCTCATGATGAGAAAACTAATTCCCCTTCAATGGTAGATTGCACTTTCAATTTGATTGGGTATTTAACTGAGTATTCAAAGTTACTGGTTTTAGGAGAAGGAGAAGGTTGGTGGGTATGAGTAGTTACAAATAGTCACTAATGTCTAGTAGGACCCAAATCTATGGCTTGAGACCCCGGAAGAGTGTTCCCAGGGGAATGTGACACGTATACCATCTCCCTAGGGTGAAAGTTCAAGAAGAAATAAAAAAACAGCAGCGGGCGGAGGCGGCC